>CM068379.1:74914735-75022235 GCA_034770075.1 Aralia elata | reverse complement strand
TGGAGTTACTTGTCTAGCGTATGAAATTTAGGGTTTACCTCACTAGATCTAGATAGAGAAAATTGATTTGGGTTTTTTACATTTCAAGGATAACAGAAGCTGAAAATTCCTTTCATTTTTAATTTATACTTTATGTTATCACAACTTACTTAAAGATGATGAAATTTCATAATATGATTTTACAAGTAATTTCTCATTTTTGGATGTCCTGAAAGAAGTGGTCTTATTTTTTTGATGGAAGGAGTATAATATATTTCTTTACTAAATGTTTTAGACTTTTAATTTTGGTCTCTAGAAGAATCAGAAGTATTTTATGCTTATATATCATTTGAGGGGATTTACATAAAGTGCAATACTATTCAAGTCCTATGCTTATATCCATTTTCGCCACTTATTGCAGAAAACTAGTTTTGACAGAAGGTGATATAATTGCAAGGTGTTTGTTCATTATTCAGATTTTGGGTTACAGGTATTTTTGTCAAATTATGTAAACCTATTGGAATTAGATATGCACATTTGAAGATTTTTTAACTTGAAACAAATAGTGATCAACTTTTGCAACAAATGCATCAACTGTGTAGATTGTTGAAAATTAATTGGAGCTCATTGAGCATTGGCTATTATTCTTCAGGTTGCTCTACATGTAATTATTTTTTTTAACTGTAGGGATGAATGATAATTTAGAGGTTGTACGGGGTAGTGATGATTATGGTGATAATGTAGACAATAGTGAAATGGAAGTAGAGAATAAGAGAATTGAATGTGAGAGTGATGAAGGTAGGAAAAATTTTATTTATAATCCGCAAGTAGCCGACCATCTCAAACCTAGAGTTGGAAAAGAATTCCAAACAATAGATGAAGTTAAGGATTTCTACAATGCATATGCTAAAGAGGCAGGATTTAGTATTCGAAGTTGGGCTACTAAGAAAATCGAAGGAAGTGATGAAGTGAAAAGGAAAGAGTATGTTTGTTTTAAACAAGGTACGAGAATAACAATTGCAGATGTTGAAACTAAAAGGCGTCGGGGATCGATAAAAGAGAGCTGTAAAGCAAAGGTTGTTGTGTTAAAAATAAATTCAGGGGCATATGTAGTCACCCAATTTATTGAGGGTCATAGTCACCCTTTGGCAACTCCATCAAAGAAGCATTTATTAAGATCTCACCGAAGTGTTTCGAGTGCACAAAAATGTTTGAGTCAACAACTTACCATGATAAATATACCTTCACATCAACAATTCAATTTTCTTGGAGTACAGGCTGAAGGGTTTGAAAACATTGGGTGTACACAACAAGATTTATATAATTATGAAAGGGATAGACGTAATGAGTTGAAGGGGCATGATGGAGAAATGTTGAGTGAGTTTTACAAATTAGAAAAAGGCAAGAATCCAGCATTCACTTATGAAATTAAGGTCGATAATGAACAGAGGATAACACATTGTTTTTGGGCTGATGCTACCTCTAGAAGGGCATATAATTTTTATGGTGATGTAGTCGTCTTCGATACGACATACAACACTAATCGCTATGGGATGATTTTTGCACCACTAATGGGAGTTAACAAACATGGTCAAACCATAATTTTTGTTTGTGCATTCTTAAGTGATGAGACCTCGGATTCATTTGTTTGGTTATTCAAGAAATTTTTAGAGGCTATGCCAGGTGAGGCCCCTAAAATGATTATTACCGATCAAGATCCCGCGATGTCTAAAGCAATTTTAGAAACTCTTCCAGATACATTTCATAGATACTGTAGTTGGCACATATTGACAAAATTTTCTGAAAAGCTAGACTCGGTGAAGTATAACGCTCACTATAATGAATTTGCCAATTGTATTTGGAAGTCGGAGTCTAAAGAAGAGTTTGATTTGATATGGACGGAGCTTGTTGGGAGGAGCGGGTTACATGACAACAAATGGTTACAAGCAATGTATAAAATTCGTTCAAATTGGGTGCCTGCTTATTGTAATCACGTTTTCTCGGCCAATATGTCAAGTAGCCAACGAGCGGAAAGCTCTCACACATTTTTCAAAAGATATGTATCAAAGAATAATTCATTAGTTGATTTCATGATTCAATTTAGTAGGGGACTAGTACGCCAACGTCAAGAAGAGTTGTTGGCCGATCACAAAGATTTGATTGAGAAGCCTAAAGTGAAGATGAATCATGACTTTCTGTTCCAAATGGTTGATATTTATACTCGGGAAATGTTTTATAAATTCCAAGATGAGATATGGGATTGCTTGAATTACCGTTTTGAGCTCATCCAGGAAAGTGACAATCAATGTGTGTTTCAAGTTCATAGGAAAAAAGTGTTCACATGTAGAGTGCGAGAACTTATTTATGACAAAGAATTGAGTTTCGCTTCATGTAGTTGCCACAAGTTTGAGAGTATGGGGATACCATGTAGACATGTGCTTGGTTACTTGCAGAAAATGTATAATTATGACGAATTACCACAACAATACATCTTGAAAAGGTGGACTAAGAAGGCAAACGACATGACAGTAGTCGATAATGAAAGTGGCATAATGATAAATAGTGACAAAGAATATCTAATCAAGCGGAGTGAATTAATTCAATGTTTTTTCGATGTTATTGATAAAGCCCTCACAAGCCAAGAAGGAATTAATATTTATAAAGATGCTTTGGCTCATGCACTCGAATCAATCAATCTTATTGTAGATAGTGGTAAAAGTTCACAAGGTGGAATTGGTGCAAGTGTAGTCTGCGGGAAGATGAGTTGCAATAAAGACTATGTTTACAATGGACCAAATCAGACTAGGGCAAAAGGATGTGGCAAAAGACTTAAAGGAGGGAAAGAAAGGGCTTTAGGGAAGGCAAAGAACTCAAAGGCTAGACGTTGCCATGGTTGTGGCAAAGTTGGACAATCACATGACAAAAGGAATTGTCCAATGGTTGCGCATCGGTAAGTAATAATTACGTAAAATTTCACTTTTTTTATATCTCAATCTTTAAATGATGTGTGTTATTTTGGCTTTTATGTAGAGATTCTCCCGACAATGAAGGTGCAACTACATTTTCAAGTTCAGAGGATGATAGTCATACTTCCAAAGGTGTGATCATTTTTTTATAATGTCTCACATTTTAGTTCAGAGGATGATAGCCTTCGTATTTTTATGTGCAGGTGATTCGCCGAATCAACATGGTGTTGAAGTTTTTAATATGTATGATCAACTTGACTGACAATGAGATTCATGATTGCAAACAATTATTTTAACTATTTAATATGTATGATCAACTTGGGTTCGATTATGGTGATTTTCTTCCCCCCATCTCTCTGATTGATATGAGTGATGAAATTTGAGGTGAATGATTCAACTGTTATGTCTTCCTTTTACTGTTTAATTGGTTTATAAAGAGGTGAACAATTCAACTGTTAAATCTACTTGACTTAAAAGTTAAAGGGATTAATTATAATTTTTTAAAGAGATTATAAATAATGGAGATCCAGGATATGATTATAATTAATTATAATCTATTTTCAATTTTGCTCATTTTACCTGGTGAGGTTATGATATCTTGTCAAAAGAAACTTAAGCAGACTTGCGTTTTCATATAATTTCTAGTTATAGGGCATAGCTTTTATTGTAATGTGATGATAACTATTTAATTAGAAACATTCAGTGCAGGTCATGCCACATGAACCACACTGTCCTTTCTTCCCTTTGGAAATCCATTCACGTATTTCATGTATGATCTACCATGTATGATCTTGTATTTTAACTATAGGCAATTAAGCAACCCAGGGAAGAAACAATAAATAGTAGACAAAATTTGCATTTCATTTGCATAGAGGTGGCATAAAGTTTGTACATGAAATGGAGAACTAGTTTTTCATAATCAAAAACAAACAGAGAATAAGTATTACAACAACTAATTTCTTCAATAATTTAATTTCAAGTCTCATTTCAATTATAGAAGGATCATCCACCAAGGAATTATTTGGCAGTTGCGTTTCAAAAGTTGGTGATGATTTTTCTTCATTTATATCCTTGCACCATCCCAAGAAACCGCATTTTCCATTCGGGAAGGCATAATAGACTCGACCTTCATTTCCATTCTTATTGGAGCGGGTAATTTTACAAAATGCAAATTTCCCACAATGACATTGCTTGCTTTGAATCCTTACATCAAATTCGTAGCTCTCCACCATACTTCCTGAAGTCATATTGTCTTCCTACAGAAATGACAGGGTCATTTGTTTGTGCAATGTAATAAAATCCAATTGCATATATATAATTGCTGCAAAAAACCTTAGACATATTGACATTACAAAACCCAAATAGGAACAACACAAGTACTCAGTGTGAGTTGTATAGAATAGGCTTTCATTGAGTACCAAATAAAAAACCAGGCCACCAACATCAAAACAAAATTAAAGAGATAAAATAAATCAACACATGATGCAATTGAACCTAATATATGAAAGTGGAATAGTTAATAAGAAATCAGAACAACCATGTTAGTTATGTTAGCTACTATATATTAGATATTGACTCCAGGTGAGAGAGGAAGACCTAAAAAATGATAATATTAAATATTAGATATTAACAAACTCATTATCGTTGCACTTGCAGCCAATCCTTTGGACTATAGATATAGGGGAGAGGAATTTGGAGTCTTAAAGATCAAACAACAATACATCAGATTCATCATTGGTCGGCAAGAAAGCTGGATTAAACTTGATCCTATCAAATTAACATTAGGCAAGTAACTCCATTAACACTTCTAAATCGTTTTACCTTTGTGAGACGGCGTCGATGTTTCGGGTTGAGAGAGAGAGAGAGCGTTGCGGCTTTGCTGCTGCTTTGGGCTGAGAGAGAGAAAAAAAAGTTAAGCCAAGACAGAGGTGAGAGAATCTGAGAATTGATTTGGGTTTTTTTTGTTTCTAACCAAACCCATTTGTCCCGAACCACCCGAAAAAATACAACCCATATAGTTAAAATGCAACCCGCGTGCTTTTCTTTGCTTTTGTTCTAGTACGTTAATAGTCCGCATTTTTAGTTCGCTTAAGAAGCTTGTTGTGTGTGTGTGTGTATATATATATATATATATATATATATTGTATTGGAGTTATGGACGTAATTGTTGGATTTTTACTATAAAAATCTATTTATCTATTTATTTAATATTTATTTATTTACGTTGGATATTTATTTATTAATAAAAATACATCATTCATCATTTATTAAATAACCGTTTAATTTGTTTATATAAATCTCCATATTATATATATTATGATTTATGTGTATAAATAAATGTTATACACCGAAGATATAAATCATATGTAATATATAAATAAAAAAATAATGGTTTATAACCTAGGATGATTTGAAAATATTATCTTGTAAGTTATAGTACTTTAACAAAGATAATTTATCTTGATCATGAAAGTTGTACTTTTAATTAAAATATTAGTGTATTAAAAGTGCGCATTAAATGGATCATGTGATAATATTTTATTTATAAAATATTTTCGCATAAACACTAATTTGTGAAATTTCTTAATTTTGTTATTATAAAGAACTTAATACAAGATCATTTTTATAGTTTTACACGAAACAATAAATATAATTGTATAATGTTGTTACTTATGACTTCTGTCTAGACATGCACAAACAGGCCGCCTGGCCTGGCCTGATCTAGGCCTGCCAGGTTTTGACCATTGACCAGGCCAGGCCAGGCCCAGGCTCAAAAAGAAGAAGGCCAGGCCAGGCCAGATAATTAAGATAAAAAGAGGGTCTGAGGAGGCCTGCTGGCCAGGCCAGGCCAGGCCTGTCCAAGCTAAGCTAAGCCTATTCTTCAAGCCTCCATGCTTACAAATTTTTCCTCCAATTCTTCTTTATTTATAAAACACATGTAGGACTTTCATGTCTTGCTTTAGACAATGTGGGACTTTGAAGCTTGAAACTACATACCATGTCTAAACAGAGGTAGGACTTCCATGCCTTGCCTGGAATCATGGGTTCCTAAAATTTGATCAAAAGGCTTCAGATTTGTTACCTTTGCATCTGAAGATGAAGCCAAAAAAACCATAACAAAAATTAATGGAAAGGTTGTGGCTTTCTTCTCCATATGAAGTTTTCAAAATTCCATCTGGTTTCAAAACAAATGAACCATCTCGTTGCCTGTACCATATTCTCCTCCTGGTCTCTTTTTGAGTTATTCCCAATTTCTTCCTAGTTGCCAAACAAAGAAGTTCTTGCTGGGTGTGTGAGTTTCACGAAGATCGAGAAACAGTAACTCATACTTCTTTGGCTCATGTCAGTAATCATGGAAGGACTATTTTCCTTATAATTTAATGGGTTGAATACTTGTATTGCTAAATGATTTATTATTTTATAGGAACAAGCATGAGCACTATTATTGAAATTGGTGGTTATGTGGAATGAACCAAGTCCCACATCGTTCATATATTCTAAGTCCAAGGAAAGTTTCATTATAAATTATAAAATGACTTACTTAAGTAATGGGTACATCCTTTAGCAGGCTAAGCTTCTAGACCAGGCCGAGCTCAGGCCGTAGGCCAGGCCAGGCTTTTAGTCAGGCTAGGCCAGGCCAGATTTTTTTCAAAAATCAGAGGCCTTTTCACGGCCTTCTAGGCCAGGCCAGTTTGGCCCGGGTTTTGACCAGGCCTGAATTTGACCAGGCCAGGTCCAGGTCGGATCAAGGCCGGGCCTCAGGCCGTTTGTGCATGTCTACTTCTGTCATAATCAAGATATCATCACTATTAGAATATCAATAATCAGGCAAGCCTCATATAGAGTAAAAAAAAAACTAATAAAAAATAAATAAATTTCACAATAATGAGGACCGAACGTTAAACCTAAAAGTCACATGGCCTCAGTATTAAGCACTAAGACCTCATTGACTATTGATGATGTTGATATTCACAACCAAATGTTTAGTACTCCAATGCCTCCCTCCCTTTCTTCTGTCCTCTCTCTATCTTCCTCTTCTTTCCTCCTTTTATCTAACTTTCTCTTCATCTCCACCTTCCATTGCAATCTTAAATAAAGAATTAGTTCATATTAACAAAAGAAAATATCATCAATAATCCAACAAGCACCCTCAGATTACAAGAATAAAAAGTAAGAGTAAAGAAGAAAACTCTGTCACAATTCAATTTTCACACTATGCCTTAAATCCTTGCAAGTCTTCATGTGTTTCACTTCAAAAATTTGATTAAAATCTATATCTGATGTGTAACTAGGTGTGTATCTATTGTATTAACATCCTTCTATATTATAAGTCCATGCACAGTTTTAAAATACACAACCCTAGTCAACATCAATTTAGCTTAGTGTCCCAGTTGGAATAGGATTGCATAACATCTGATCAGTCAAGCTCACGCGTGAAAACCAGCCCCAACGCCGCAGCTCTACACTTAAGCGCCGCAGCGCCATCAGCTCCTGCGCCCAATTCACGCGCACGCGTGCGCCAAGCCTGCTGCCCACGCTTTCGTCGTGCTGACCTTGACTCGCCATGTCATAAGTCGACGCTTGCCGCATGCCAAACACCAAATGTTGCGTTTTGCTATAAATTCATGACTGATATTCCATCTTTTACTTCTTTATACACCATTCCACCTTAAGTCTCAATTTCTACACAAAACACTAAAATGTATCAAAATGAACTAAAAATACTTAAGAACTCACAAAATTATCAAGTCAAAAGTACCAAATTCATAGGTATAAAACTCACTCATCATGTTGCACAGGCAAAGGAACCTAAGTCTCATCAGAAATTCAAACATGTGTTGTGGCGCTTTCATTTGATTAGAAAAATCATTGAGAGATGAGATGTCGTTATAGATCAAGTAGACTCTCAGAATAATATTGCAGATCCATTTATTAAAGCATTATCTTATCAACAATTTGAACGCCACTTAGAAAAGATGAGTATTAGATACCAAGACGATTGACTTTAGTGCAAGTGAGAGATTGAAAGTAGTATAACTTCAAGTCAATCACATTTGATATAATAAAGTATTTACTTTGTAATCTTATTCATTTATTAATAAAATAATTAACTTATTTAAATGCATTTATTTATCCATGTTTAATTGTTATAATTAAATGTTATGATAAACCCGTAGTTTGGAACAATGCTTTTAGAATCATGATTAGATCATGCTAACGAGATCTAAAATCTAGATAACTCAAAACTATAACGTTTCTAATCATATGATTACTAATATGGGGTTAGTGAATCCGGACAGATTAGTACATATTATGTTTGCTCTTTTGAAGAGAATGATTCATCTCATAATCATTTGTGTAGAAACACTAAAACAAGTATGTATGTACTTATTATTAGAGAATAAATTCACTGAACGTGATTCGCTTAAAGAAACATCTAATTAAGTTTTACACACTTGTCAATATGAGTTCTTATAGTGAGAATACCACAAGTGATTTTTGAACTTAAGATCATCATAGCACGTTGTGTATTTCGAGTTATACTTGTCATATTTCTTAAGACTCTTTAAGTATATAAAAATGGTATGTTCGGATATAACAAAGTATACATGGATGTAGGTGAATGATTAACAAATAATCTACCACTTCTAGTAAAGCGAGAAAATGTCCTATGCGATTCGATCATTGACAACTCAAAAATCCTATCCAGGGTTGAATGAAAATTGGAAAAGAGTTTCTAATTAACATTAACTAGAGTTATACTTATGAGAATTAAAATACATATAATCAAATAAATAAGATTTTATAGATAATTCTATGTTTTTTATTTGATTGAGACATTGTGTGGTAAAATGATTTAATTGTACGGTAACTATTTACTGAATATGTTATTTATGGTTAAACGTTAATTACATATTATTCGGATATTTATGATATGCTGAGAGGTGTCATTCATGAGGTAGAATAAATATAATCATTTTTATTAATTATATAATAGAATTAAAATAGTTTAATTCATTTAAATAAAATTGAAATAGTTCTAATTTTATTTATTCTACTATCGGCATAATATCGAACCTAAATGGTCATACCATAAAAGAGAAATATTGATTTAGAAGTAATTGACTCAAATAATAATAGATTAAGTATATTTAATTTGTACCATAGTACTTGAACAAATTAAATAAATTAATATTTATAATAAAGTATTTAAGAAATACTAATTATAAATTAATAAGAAGTATTCTTATTATTACTATTATTTTATAAATACTCTAATTCCAAAATAGTTTAGGAATTAGTTTAAAACCCTAAATCCTAAATAGTTTAGAGAAGAGAAGTTGTCTATATAAGGAGATACTTTATTATGAATTAGGGTTTACTACTATTATTCATTCTCAAGCCTAGATAGTTTACGAGATATAGAGAGAGAAAAAGACTAGTTACCCTAAGGTTTTCCATAATCCTATATTACTTTTTTTTCATCTATATTCTCTTGATGGATCACCTTTGAAGTGCTACACACACTGCGTAGCTTGCGTTTGATCTGTGGAATTGAACGAGTGTGAAAGAATGAAGAATTGGAACTTAAAGATCAAATCAAAAGTTTATTTGTCCTCATACGATATGATTTTAAACCTTTCTTAATTAATAATATCGCATAAAAGTAATTCATGGGATTGTAAAAAATATTTAAATATGATTTATGTCACACTTCTACGTTTTTACATCAATATGATCGCGTGTAATTATATTTTTTTTCACTAACACCGTCTTTATAGACCAAATAAGCTACATGGGTTACCCTCCACCATTATCAGTGATAGAGACAAAAATCTTTTTAAGCAACTTTTGGCAGTCTCTTTTCAATCAACCTAAGTTCCTCTTATCACCTGCAAACGGATGGACAAACAAAAAGAGTTAATCAATGCTTTTAGGTGTATGACTGGGACACATCCTAAGAAATGGGTCAAATGGCTAACTCTTGTTCAATGGTGGTACAACACCACCTTCCACAATTCAATTAAAATGACCCCTTTAGAAGCCCTTTATGGCCATGCCCCTCCCCAGCTGCAACTACATCAGTTTGAAGCCACAAAGGTACCAACAGTAGATGAGTTTTGACAACAGAGGCTTCATGTCATGTCATAGCTCAAAGAGAACTTGGAAAAAGCTCAGCACAAGATGAAACACTATGCAGATTTGCGAAGGACATTTGCAATAGGGCCATAGGGGTTATGGTATTCCTTAAGCTCCACCTATAGACAAAGCTCTCTTGTGATGAGGAGCAACCTCAAACTTAGCCCCAGATTTTATGGACCTTTCAAGGTTATTGAAAAGATTGGTCAGGTTGCTTACAAACTAGAGCTACCTGCAACTACTTTAATTCATCCTATATATGTTCCACGTTTCCCTCCTCAAAAGGTGCTTGGGCAAGAGCAACATACATGATCCAGCTTTACCCCCTACGGATTTGGAAGGCAATTTCATTGCTCAACCAGTCGCGGTGCTAGCTAGAAGAATGGCCAAAAGAAACAATCCTGTGGAGGTACAATGGTCTAACTCACTGCCAGAGGATACCCACTTGGGAAGATTGCTCTGTTCTTGAAAGAAAGTTTCCCGCATTCATCCTTGAGGCCAAGGATTAATTGAAAGGGAGTAGATTGTCATGCCTGGCTCTACAACTTACTTGGATTAAATCAGTTTAGCAACTAGTTTTAGTTGGCCAAACGTTGTCGTTTTGGTAAATAAACTAGCAGGGGTAGTGAATATATTATTGTATTATGAGCTGTATTGGCTTCAATTTTCTCTCTATTGCTTTAATAGTTTTTCAAGCTTGAGCACCCGTGTTTGAGCTTTAACAAACCAAGCCCCAACTCACAATCCATATCGAAAAGAAAACATAAGTACGAAAATTTCAAAATTTCAATTTTGGTCTTAATGGCATCAGATTTCTTCTAGATCTTGCGGGGAGGAATATCCACAAGTATTTTTCCTTTTTATATTTCTTTGTCGCACATGAATATTCTGAACACGTCTTTAATTTTTTAACAAAACAAATGGTGTAATTCTAAAAATTTAATTAGTTAAATCGGTCAATTACATTTTTCAATAGTCTAATGAGTTAAATAAGTAAAAATTGCCAATGAAGTAATGCTTAATTTTGACAAGATGAAAACAAAAAGGGGTGAGCTTGGCTTTTAATTTTAAATTCTTATTTTCTGAGAAACAAATGTCTCAAACTAAGCAATACATTCACATATTTTTTATTTTTTATTTTAAAAAATGAAATAGGGTAAATAATTAGCAAAGTGGGGTATATTTATTAGCTTAATACTATTCTAAGTTTTTCTGAGCACTCACACACATCAACAAAGGACAAAGGAACAAGGATCAAAAATGCATGTTCACGCATTAATGCAACTCACACACGTCAACAAAGGACCCAAAAAGATGGAAAGGATGAACAAAGAATTTATGCTACTAATACTTTTAATTCAGAATAACATCACAATGACAATTTCTCCCTCGCCCCCTCTCTTCAATCAAGCATTATACTACTTGATTCATAAATTATCAAGAAACCACCTCTCCAAATGGTTGACATTTAGTTAAACTAATTAATTCATATACTACTTAAACTTGAATTTCAATAGGCCATTTATACATTTCCTCTTCTGGGACAGGTAAGGTAAACGTCATCAGCCCTGTAGCGGCGTCATAGGTGAATTCAGTCTTGACATTCCCCACAGTGCATTTCAGCGGTGGCTGGGAAGAATAAACGCCAAACAGGCCACATCCCCGGACCCTAAGTGCAATTGTCACGCTTGGAGACCGGTTTTCACTTAAAGAAGTGGCCGCCTCGGCTGAAACTTCACCATCAAAGAGCTCCAGTTTGTTATTGATGGCTAGATTGACTTTTAACTCCTCCACAGCACCACTAGTATTGAACATGTCAAGCAAACCTATTGCCGCAAAAGAAATGTTTGATGTGATCTCCTGCAACAAAGATTACAATGTCGTTGAGTCTGCATTCATTTAAGGCGTCTAGATGGTGGATAAACAGAATTTATTTACTCTCAAGAGAGACTTACCTTGAGAGGACAAATGTGGAAAAGCTCATATTCAAGAACGTCGAGTGTCACAGGAAGTGAAGCCTCTTTTGGCAACCGAATTACCTCCCCTGAAATATATTCAAGGATTTTAAGCATGTTCAGTTGAAACTCTCTAGATGATATACAGTTTACTAGTTTGAAACTTCACTTTCATGTTCAAATTGAAATAATAACACTTAATGGCTCCATAGATGTAAGATCCGACAATCTGTAGCATTTGATTTCGTTTAGTTCATAATTACACTTGAATATTTAGTTATAAGGTAGGATATTTGAAGAGCCAACACCTCATTTTTAACCTCTTGAAACGATGCATCAAAATTCAAATTTTAACTGTTACTAAAGCAACTTTTGCCTATTTTCTGATGACAAGTAAAAATCAGGAGGGTTATTCCAAAAGGTCACCCCCCCCATACATCCTTGGCAAAAATCTTAATTTCAATATGATTTCAAAGTTTTCTACATTTTTTTACTCAGGAAATCTGTCTATATCTGTTGTAAATCACCATGTATACATGGAAGTTGCTAAAATGATGCGTAACTTACCTGATTTTTGGGCATATACTACTGTCTCCCCATTCCAATCTGGGCCAGCAACTTGAGCTATCGTGTCAACATCAGTAGCTTTTACAGAAGTAGTGAGGGTGCCCGGAGATGCATCATGGATAAGAGTCTTCTTTGTGATCTTGCACCAACCAGCGCCTTGGCAGTTGAACACACCAATCACGCCAGTGCACTTGTTCACATTCCAAATTTTAAACAAGCTGCAGAACATAGGATTAGGATTGAGTTTTACCCGCTACATAACATGCAACTAGGGATTAAACTGATTAACTATTTAACAGTAATGAAAAGTAGCAGACCTGGTTCCATCTCTAGCTGGATCAGCAAATAGGCAATCGCGTGTGGGCCTGCCAGGCAATTGGGCACGGAGCACTGATCCATCGGGTAGGACCAGCTTCTTTAAAAGTTTGAAGTTGTGGTTGCCAGGCTTGTCACTTTACGGAGAGAAACAAAAATAAAAACCACATTAGGTCGCAAAAATTAGAGGACTAAAATAACCTGATGATTTCATTCCAAGGCTAGATTTTAGAGTACCTGACATAAACTGCACATCCTCCAACTGCTCGAGCTGCAGCATGATATTCAGCAGCTGGGTGAAGGCTCTGCAATAAAGATAAGTTCCTCAAACAATGAATCTTGCCATATAGATGTTGCTTAGAATAGTATGTCAAAAAAAGCGTTCTCCTGTTCTCAACTGGAGGTAGTTCATCATCTTTATTTTCATTTTACATTTTGAATAAAGCTTTACCCACTTCTGTTTGCTTACATTTGTAAGCCAGAGTTTTGCTAAAATTGAGAAAGTCATTACTTCCATTGACCCCCTTTCTCTTTGACTTATGCACCAAATGATTTCTCACTTTCTCATCCGTTACAATATTAGTAATTCCTTGATTATTTCCATCTATATCGAATGTTCACATACACACACACACATGAGATGAAGCTATTTTTTTTCTAAAAAGTTACTTTCCTAATGGAGATATACTTACGTGGAACATATCCCAATCAGGTTGCATGAATTCTCCAAGGAACAGAGAATTGTAACCCACAGCGGAAATGTGGATGGTGTGAGAAGCAGGATCGTGGGGAAAGAAGTCATCAGAAGCTCTGGCTACAGCAGTTTGCTTGGCATTATACAGTCCATCAGTATTATGGCACATACAAGAAATGCATCCATTATCCGGGAAATTTCGTGCAACGGAGGCTTCAAGTGCCTGGTGATATGTGCGAGTGAGAGAAACTCTGCCCCCATGACCCGCACCAAGCGTCTCAATAATGTTCTGGACATCGACTTTCACTCCATCAATTCCACATGAAGCCAGGTAAGCGTGAAGCTCATTGTAGAATTTAAAGACCTTTCTGGGGTGCACCAGACCCAGGCCATGAACAGCAAGACTGTTAATGACAATGTCTGGCTCGTTTCCCTTTACACCTGGAGACTGAACTGGGTATGCCAAAGCACTGTCATAGTGCTCTAAACCTGCTCCAGCTGGTTGAACTCCACCCCAGTAACCAGCTAGGGCATGCCATACATAGACATTCCTATACCAGATAAAGTAAAAAAGGAGCTAGTCAATATATGATGAAAAAGAAAATTCATTTCTTCAGGAATATAAGACTTCACAGTTTACAAATTTCCTTTCAACTAAGTTATTCAAGACAGTTTTTCAATGGTTCTCAAAAGGGGTATGCAAGGTGGTGATGATGATTTAATACAGGTTTAAAGTAAAACAATTGTTATTGCATACATAGATAAGAAGGCCGAGAAAGAAATTACGTAAACTTTAACTATATACAGAAACCAATTGAGGCCATTGATATGATCATGCGTTGCAAATCTGACTAATTTATTTATGGATAACAACACTAGCTTATTGTAATTTAGCCCATGATATCTAAGAACTACTCTGAACCACATTTGTAATTCATGGAGAGGGATAAAAATGTCTGATGGGTAATTCCACAAAGAACGGAGAAGAAAAACAAACAATGGCAATTTTTAACAAATGAAGACTGATAACGTACTTCACATTGTGATGTTTCTTGGCATCATCCACTACGAGCTTCAGGCCTGGGACTTGGTTGTTATTTTTTCCATTCTTTTGGAACTTTTCATTCTCTTTTATTCCTGTTAGTCTGGTAGCGAACCTGCAATATCAATTTAGGAACATTTGAACATACATATTTCAAATGAACATTATAAATTAGATATGTGCATAAAAAATAAGATGACAAAGGAGCTTGATGTGGTTTATGTTATGTTGTAAGTACAAAAAAACAAGGATCAAAGTGATGCCCATGCGAATGGTAGAATTAATGACTTCGCAACAGCATTTACTTGGGTTTATGGAAAGAAATAAAGAGATATGCGTCTTACTGTGCTCCTTCTTGAACAACACCATTGGTGTCCTTGTTTAAGTAGCCAATCTGTTGCCAACCATCATCAATAATTAGAAACCGCGGTGGAGTCCCTCCCTCTGACAAGCTGCAGTAATAACCGCTAAATAATTTAGTAATCCTTATCTTGTATTTCTAAGCTAGAAAATGAGGTTTTAAGCTTTTCATATTCTCTTTCTTACGTTTTAAGGCCTTCTTCAACACCCTCGGCTGTGACATCAGTATAGAAAGCATCCCAAGTGCACCAGCCAAACCAATCAAGGAAGGAGGGCAACTGCACAAAGCAACCAAAAAAGCTCATGAGTCACCAAAAAATGAAAAAAATAAAAAATAATAAGAAACAAAAAACATTAAATAAAACACCTCACTCAAACTTATTGTCACAAAAAAAAAATACAAAGTCCCTCACCTTTTTCTTCTCTCGATGATGAAAGGTTTGCATGTGTTTTTCAACAGCTCTGTTAAACAAACAAGCATTCAGATAAGATGACTTGAATCATAACATCGAAGTACTAAATGTCATAATAACTAGTTTATCATTATCATTCGTCTGAAAGGAAACACAAAGTTCACTTTAAGAACCAAAAAAGGGTACAATCCGAGCATATGATGGGATTATCAAGATACTTGAACTAATTTGTTGTCCCTATGATTAGTAGCTGTCTCCAGATTTTACATAGTTACAATACTCGAGGAAGACATACCTTAAGAAAAAAATATGAATTTTATGAAAGTTTAGACTAACTTTACAGCCTGGTTGATGACTTCAAATGGATTGGTCCCAGCATGCATGTAGACAAGGGAAAATCCTTGGTTGGTTTCAACAGCATTATCACCTGCAAAATCAAATTAAACAATCAATCTCATACCATTCTTATTTACTTCCCCAAATTCCCCATTTATATGGCAGGCTATCAATTGTTTTCTAATGCGATCCTGTTCATGCTAACCACAGCTTAAATTCACAGTAACTGGATTGTTAGGAATCCTGTAATTTGACAAACAAATAGGACTAGCTTGATGAAAGATATGATTTAATTTAATAATGCACTGGGAAAATGGATTTGTCTAGTGTACAACAACTAAATTTGGTTGTTGTGATCAACTCACCACTCTCGAGGCAAATCTCGAGTTCATTCTTGTCGTTGCCTTGGAGAACTGCACGGAACTGACCTTCAAGGAGAGGCAGGAAGACAGTATAGATGGTTGGGGCATCAGTTTCGTCTTTGCTCTCAACGAGCAGAAATTGGGTCTCCAAAGGAATATCCTTGCCGCATGTTCCCATTCTCTGGGTCATCCACCATACTTTGAAGCGGAAAAGACACATAAATCGGAGACCCCTGACACATTAATTGATAGAAGTGTTAATATTATTTCATTACTATATGTTTTTTTTTACTTTGCTTTCATTTTATGGCAAGTAACCAGCACTTAAGTTAGTTGCTAGAGGAGAGAAGCATCAAAGCAAGTATGCAATCAAAAAAGTCAATTAAAAAACATGAGATCAGCAAGGGATTAGTAAAAGGATAAAAGTGAGTTAGACTAACAAATAGTTGTTGCAACTTGCAATGGGTTTGAACATAAAGTGTTTGCTATTCTGTTGATCTGCTGTTGGAATTTGGTTGCTAAGAATTTTCCAACTTCATTTCTCCGTGCATACGAATTCAATTGCTAAGAATTTTCAGACTTCATTTCCCCTGCATATTGGTTTAATGTTTCTGAGAGTTTAGTTTCTTATTTTCATTTGCAGGTTAATTTCTCTAATAGCTAGTGGTTTGGAGGTTACAAAACCTTAACACAGCTTCATAACATGAAGGCCAATTAATCACTTGTAAGTTATAAGAGACTATAACATCATTTCAGAAGATAACAGCAAATTAAATAGGAGAAAGTTCAGTGCTTACTCTAACACACCCATGGGAAAGACATGGAGGCTTTTGCTATTCGAGTCAGTAGCACCAATGAATGCCCCAGCGACAAGTCCAACGCCAGATCCTGGAGTCAGCACAATGTTGTCTGGCACTCCCTTCAATATGGTTTTCCCATGAACCACAAGGTCACCATCATCGATAGAAATCTTCGGTGTAATTGTCATATTTACGCACGTACTAGTTGCTGAAAATAGATTTTTCAATAAAGAAATTCAAGGTCGGTTTGAACTTTAAAGAGTCACTGTATACTTGAAAAAAATCTACCAAAAGTAGTAGCATCACAAGAAAATAAGAACACAAAAATCACCCCTCAAACGCTATTAATTCATCCATGAAAACGAAAAGAAACTCAGGTGGACGTACAAGATCAGTAAAATTAAACCTCAGAAATTCAAAATTCAACAATGAAGATAAAGATCTCCAAATTTCAACACATTTCTCCAAAATTTAACTCAAATGACGGAATTTGATCCAACCACCTTTTCACATACACATATACATATAAGAATAACCATGAAACAAACTAACAATCATTAAATGCTTCCAATTTTATTTTATTTTTTTTTTAAAAAAATACTCCTATCAAGATCAAAACTATCAAAATTATATCAAATAACTCAAAAAAAAAAAAAAATACCAAGAACTCCATCAGAACTCACCTTTTAATCTTTAAACTACCTCGCCGCAAGAACTTTAGCAGTTTGGTAGATAATCAAAGCGCACCGAGCTGCAAATCTGTGTCTACAAATGTGTGTCTATATGAGAGAGAATAATTGAACTCAGCAGACAGGGAATGCAAACTTGTTAAAATACCAGCCGAGTTGAAAAGAAAAAGAATACCAAGGCCATGGGGGGTTTATATAGTCTGAGAGACGGTAAACATCGAAAGTTGAGTGCAGCTGTCGAATGAGACGGGGAAACGTGTAAAAAATTTAATAGATGGTGGGGTGTTAATAATATTATTCCCTCCGTCTCAAATTAATTGTATTTCTAGGACTTTTTAAAGTCAAATTGACTATTTTTAAAACTAATCTTTTTACTATTTTTGTTAACATATAGGTGAAGATATTATAACCAAAAGAAAGTATATACAATTTATTACTAATTTCAATTTTTATAATTTTAGAAATATATTTATATATGCTTAATTATTAATTTTAAAAATAGTCAATTTGACTTAAAAAAATTCTAAAAAAATAATTAATTTGGAACGGAGGGAGTAATACGTAAGTACCTAAAAATGGGTATTTTGTTTGTTTTATTGCACGTGAATAGTTGCAGGGACTGAGCCAGCAGCTTACCAGCCCCGGAAGGATGCAAAGGAAATTGATTCGTTGTTCTAGTTTGGTTCACGAATGTTGTTGCATCTCTCCTTCGTTTTCCTGACAAGCATTCTTATTTTGAAACCTTAGATTCTTTGTATTGATTTCGTATATAATAGTCGGTGCGAATTACGGGCTTTATTTATTAATAATTATTTATATTAAAAAAATATTTGATTAAATTTTAAATAATTAAATTGTCATAATAATTGACAATGTTAAATAATATTACATAAAAAATTATTTATACAAATAAATACATTAAATATAGTTGATTATTCATACAAATAAATATATTGAATATAATTAATAAATTAAATTTTATTTCTTAAAAAATTATTTATAAAAATAAATATATAACATGTAGTTGACAATGTTAATTCTTAATACAAATATTTTATACATTAAAACTATTTTAATCTAACTATTTAAAGTGAGAGTATTTTAAATATTTTTTCTGACCACAACTCTTACCTGTGGCTAAAAAAAATTTCTTTGGCCACATCTAAGAATTACGTCCAGTAATTTAAAGTAGAGATATTTTAGACATTTCTCTCAATCACAACTCTTACATATAGCCAGTAAAATAAAATTTCTTTGAACATATCTAAGAGTTGCGGTCAATTTCTCTTTGAACTATTGAATCTCTAAATTAACGGTGTAAGATAATTCCAGCTAACTTACGCTATGGAATATGACCCATATATATATATAAACAGCATAGGCCCACCTAGTATGAATTCCACGTCGAAAGTATAGAGGATAAAATACGATATGTGATAATCCATGTCATGAACAGGTCAGGTTGATATGTTAGGCATGCGCGGGTATATATATTAGTATATATATTCATGGAATCCAAATTGGTCCAACAGCATTGGCCCACCTAGTATGAATTCCACGTCGGAAGCACAGAGGATAAAATAGGATACAGTACGACCACTATAAGTTAGTGCTGTATTGTTGGGACTGAAATTTTTTATTAATTTAGAGAATTATTATTTATTTAATAAATTAGTAATTTATTAATTTAAAGAGTTTTTTTATTCGGTGAACATAAATTTAATTACATTAAAATTATTGTATTTTATTGATGTTTATATCATACTTTTTTTGATGCAATGTAACATACTTATTAAATTAATGTAATAATAAAATTCATTGTAAGTGATATTAATTTTTTTTAATAATTAAATAATGTTCATTGTACACATTTCATTTCAAAAAAAAATTATATTCACATTAAGTTTAATTAATTTGTATACAGTATAAGTTTATTACGGCTTCTATCACTGAAAATTCTATTGATGATGAAATTGTGGATGATACAATAACTTTGGAGCTAATAACGCGAAAAGAAACACTCATAGTGTCAACAACTCTACACAAGTTTTTATTACAATTCGAGAATGCAACACCTGAACTTTTGGACGCAATGAGAAAAATTAAAGATGAAATTTAATTAAATTTGAATTTCAAGACAAAACAAACGAGAATAGAATCATATTTTATAAGATTACCCTAGATATATATGTAATTTAAAAAAATTATTAATTTATAATTTTGATGAGATCGAAAAACAAATATTATTTTAAAAAAATTATTAATTTATCGAATATTATTTTATAGAGACTCTAATCCCTGGCACGAACAGGTCAGGCTGATATGTCAGGCATGTGCGGGTGGATTTCCTATGGGCGGTACCCAAAATGGAAAATAAGAAGGTGGTCTTAATTGGTCCTTTCTTTTTTGGTCATTAAAAAGAGTGAAATACGGGTCGTAGTTTGTGGGTAGCTAAGTTACGTGACCGACTCAAACATTACATGTGAAGTGTACCATACATCACTAAATTACTATGCATCAGCCGCCAAATCAATTAACCAAAAAAAACAGAGCAATGTTTCACAAACTACAGGTTTACAAATTACACGTATATAAACCTGTGGAAAATTTGTGACAAATGCTCGTCATTATTTCGTTGTGTTTACATAAGTTAACACATTCCAAGGTTGGAAATAGAAACTTCAATTATAACATGAAAACTGGACAATTATGTAATATAAACATGGGTTCTTCATGTATGACAGACATCCTGCAAGTATAAGGTTCACCTAGGGGAAAATGCTAGATTGTGAATAAAACAACATTGACCTAAACGATCACTTGCAAGAACCTGTCCTTCTATTTTCCTCAACTACGAGACGTACTCGGCACCCGGTAACTTATGGGTGGGGGAAAGAATGATCAAGACTATCTGGCAATAAAGCCCAATTAATGTACAAAAGATTCTGAAAATACATCTCATTATATCCAACAGGGAAATTTCTTCCAACCAGCTCAAGCGTCAATACAGCTGCAAGATGGAGAAAACCCAAGTAAACTGATTTTTGGTATTCATATTTACTCGCAGATTAGTTTCTCTCTTTCCATGTTCTGCAGCTGCAGAAGAGCCTTCTGGTTCAGCAGGCTTGTCGGCGTTGATTAGATGAATTGTTTCAAAGCTTTGGAGTTCTATTTCTTGGTTATGATGGTTGGAGTGGAGATCAAATCAGCATTTTTCCGATTCTGGTCGTTGTTCAACAATACTTCTGCCCAAATCTACCGACTCATCAGGCGATGATGAATAATCATCTGCTTTATTGGGCTCGACATCATCTGCATGAGACTCTGACTCAGCTTGGGATTCCCCATTTGGTAATACTGGAGGCCTATCAGCAGTTGACGGTTCAGCAAAATTGGTAGATGCATCTGATGGTCCAACAGAATCTGGAGTTGCATTTGACAGCTCAACAATATCCGTAGGTGCACTAGATGGTTCAACAGAACCTAGAGTTGCACCAGATAGTTCAACAGAATCCGGATTTGCACCAGATAGTTCGACAGAATCTGGAATAGCTTTGGACGGTTCAGCGGAATCTGCATTGGATGCAGAACCAGAGGCAGCATCAGTTGGTGCAACAGAATCGGAACTCTCCCTCCATTCAACCCATTCAGGTGGCTTTTCAATCTCAGTGGCCTCTGTTTCTCTCAAGTCTTTGGACAGATTATCAAGTGAGTGATTACCTAAAGACGACGGCTGTGCAGGCACTTCAGATGTTCCAGTATCTGCCAATTCATCATCTTCATCAACAATAACCTTGCCATCACCTCCCCCATCAATAGCACCAGTCTCCCCAGTATTAGCTGGAGGTGAAGTAACCGCACCATTTGTACGCTCGTTAATCATTCTATCATCCTCAAAAGCAAACCAGTTTGAATTTGAAAAGAGAGATCCACTGCAAACAAAAGTTGCAAACAGAAAGCATTAACTATGTCCAGTGACAGAAACATACTATCAGCACAATATCAGAATGTTGAGCATTGACTAAACTAATCAGTATTAACACTGTTTTGATAAAGCTTGCGTTAAGAAATGCTAAATTGCAAATAATCAGAAGGAACACAGGATAATGGATTAAAGCTAAGGATCAATTAAAGCTATAAACCACCGCAAAATACCACTCAAATAAGTATTTGTTTCCAAATGCTCGTATTATAATGCATTACGAAAGTACCTCCAATACAGCTCCAAATTCCAATGCAGCACAAAATAAATAGCTCCTTAAAAAATATAAAAAGAATAATGTACCTTTCATGGTCATCTCCCAGCCGAAGTGATGATATGACGACTTCAGCAGATTCATCATCAAAGTAGACGTCCTGCCAAAATGGACTGTAAGAAATCTTCCATTTATTATAAACAATAGATTACGTCCACAAAGTAACAGATTCACAAATTTACAAACGAAGGAAACAATCAGGCATGAATGCACAAACACAGGCAAAATTTATTTTGTTTCACCTAGTCACAAACAATTTGTAAAAACTAACGGCTCAAACCGCTTTACCTGTGCACAGCTAACCTGGTTAGGATACCACTTAGATGAACTAACTGCCTTTGATATCCTCAAGGTAGCCTAAATTGTTAAGGGGACCAAAAACATCTATTCTTTTCACCTTATACCTTTACCCACTGGCATACTCCATTCTACTTCTCTTTTCTTTTGGTTGGGGGAGGGTTGTTAATGATCCATTTGTCTTGATATTCAACGAGCTGCTTTATAAACCAATTAAGTGCTCAAAATTTGAAATTCACAGTGATTTAAACATATACATTATCACTTATAAAAAACAATAAACAGACAAAATAAGCAGAAACAAACAGGCCATAATCAACTATGCCTAAATCCAGAATTTTCACTAGATGCTGTACAAGCTTAGTGGAAGTGTTCCACAAGTTAGTTTGGAGTTTTGAACTTGAGTAATCAGGATATCAACACAAAATTAAAACCTTTTGCTTTTAAAGTTCAGTTTGTCAAGCATCATCTAGATTAGAAGAATTCATCTAGATGATAATCCGACTAAACTAAATATATATATAGTCATATTGTTTTTGGATAAAAGAAGAAACTTTATTAGAAGAAAAGAGAGAATGCAAGTAGTCCACCAACCCTATAAAAGGTGGACAAAAAATTAAAAATCCAAATAGAGCAGCTCTCCAAACTCTACAAAGATTTGGGACAAAAATCAACTTAAATGCACCCATGCAGAAGCTCATATCCAACTCCCCCAAAAAAGAAAAAAGACAACACACTTCCAAAATAACTAAGGATCCTCTTCCTTCCTCCCTCAGAATGATCTGAACGAATAAGTAGCAAATCCTCGACCAAGGCAGGATACAATATGTCAAGCCTCCAATGGTGCTTGACTTGATTCACAAACCGTAATCAAGAAATAGAGAAGAAGATGACATATTAAAATTAGAGTGTAGGTGAGAAAAGCAAAAATGGGGACTGAGAAAAACAGAGGAAGAGCACAAGGGAGAAGCTTCAAACAAGCTCTCACATTTTCATTACAATATCAAAAGCATGAAATACTGCTGAGCTAGACATATATAAGATAGATCCTGGTGATCCTCTATAACAGAAAATAAAAGAAAAAGGACTACTAACATACCAACCTGGGTCAAATCCGAGTTCAAATCAAATCAAATCATACCAAGGCTCAATCAATTGTTCCAAATATTATCTTATTGGGTCATCTTAACCCACCATAGGCCCACTCAAAAAGTCGTAACTAAAGGTAATATTGGTAGTAGTTTCGGACCTTAAATATGTATACATAAAATTAACCCACATGCTACGGTGTGGGACTGAGGTATTACAACTAAACCCCTAATAGACTTCACAAGGCATGCATGGACTTTAGTCTTGAAATGTTAATCTACTATTCCCTATTTTATCATTCTAGCTATTTTCCCTGATTAACATTGTCCTCTCCTTGAACTTTTTCCGTGTCCTCATGGAAGCTGTCTTCAGATGCTGATAAGGTTTCCCCTTCAAACTTTCTTGATAAAACTGTCTGCAGCTTTGTCCTCTTGTCCTTTTCTATAGATAATGGTATGGTCTTAAAGTTGTGAATGAACCTCCACACATACAATAACATCTCCATAGAATGTCTCTTAGGTATACTTAACGGCTTGAAGAGCTAATATTTTGCATAGATGGTTCACACTTGCAAGATCATCTCAAAAACCTAATTACATTTGATGCCTCTTGGTGTGATGGGGTCCGATATCACATACTCTTAACATCTACCTTGCTCCCCTCAAGGAGCTTAGGTGGGTCAAGTATATATAGAGAGAGAGTAGTAAACTAGCATGTATCTCAACATTTAAGGCATGAGGGAGAAAGAGGAAAACAACACAGGTCAAAAGAAGAAAAGGAAGAAAGCAGTATTTTAGGAGCTATGGCCTTTGATCTTGGTGCAGATGACCTCCTGTAAATTTAGTTAATTAATAATGAGAAAGGAAAATGGAGATCATCACTGAAGACCAACTAAAACATACCTCATCATCTCGTTCTAGCGAACCACGAGCCTGCAACAGCATCATAAAATGAGTTAAAAAAAATAAAAAATAATATCCTATTTTAAAAGTTCCTATTACAGTTTATATTACCCTTCATGGTCCTCAATTTCATGATTAAATAGTCAAAACTAATGTTTTTGGATGAGTTACTGACCAACTTCATCAACCCCAAACATTTAATATTCATAAGTAAAATAGTAATGTTAAAGGTGCAATGGTTATGGGCCTAGAAAATGGAGTGCCGGAAAGTTAATGAGAAAATACATAAAAATAAAACCTTTTTCTAGAAACCTATTTTTCAGTACTATCTTATAAATTCATATATGTAATATATCTGTATGTACTATAACAAGGTGTGACGATCATAAACAGCAGGATGAGACAGAGATCGGAAACAACATAAAGCTTTTCCAATGGCAAATGGTGGTCGTCATGGTTACACTAGATAAAAGTGAAAAGTCGATGTAACATAGGTGGCAACAATACCATGTAAGGAGAGAAATAGGCACTGCATATTCAGACGAGAAGTTGCAGCTCTGAAATTTTGTTAGAAAGTGGAGAAGTTGCAGCCTTGAAATTTTGTTAGAAAGATTCATTTTCTTTCTCTTTCATTTCTTTTTCCCATGGCAAAATTTTGTTCGGCACCGAAAATTCTTTCTGGTACCTTAAAGAATCAATGGTGTCAAAAGAGTATCTCTAAGACTCTAATTACCCAGTTAATCTTATAGATCAATTTCTCTGTTTCTACCAAATTCTCTAAGCGACGCACAGAATCATCCTCGCTCTCCAGTAGTTATCCTTCAGATGATTACATGCTTGTTCCATATGGCAAATGTAAAAGAATTTTATCATTTTCACAAGATTTATTCAATAGGGGCTAAATGGGGGAGCCATCCCAGTACACGTGTTGTATTGGCAAAAGCAATAGATAAGCCACATATAAAAAGCATGTCAAGCAACAGAGAGAGTACCTCTTCATTGTCATCATTGCTATATATACCATATCGAAAGGCTTGACTAAGATTGTTTGCTAGAGCCGCAACATCATAATCTCTATCTTGGTAATCATCATCATCGCTGTCCCTGTTGCGGTCATGTAGTGCTGTGGGCCTCCTGTTACAGTTGATGAACCATGTACACAGTACTCACATTAAGAAAATGAAATTAAAAAGTTCAAATTACAGATTCGAACAAAGATCATATGCTTTCACAGAACAATATGTCAAAATGTTGTTACAAAAAAAAAAACAAAGAGAGTATATACAGAATCTAGTCATCTACGTATTGAAAAACATGAAATTTCACAATCTGATATTGATCCAAATCTTATCCACTTCAAAAAACTGAGACAATGACTTTCCCGACCACTTTGGCAAAAGACAATCTGAATGCAAACTTCCAAGATCAGAACATCTTTATTAAACAAAAACATAGAAAAATAGACACCCACTTAAAAAAAAGAAGAACTTGAGCTGTAGATGAGGATGATTTGAATGAATTGTAGATGAGTACAAATCAAAAGAAGAGCATTAAGTTATTTATAGAGCATTAACATCATAAATATTTACCAAGCATTGTAATCACTGATATCATCAAGTTATTTAGTGAGCATTGTTATTAACTTAGTATTAAGTTATTTACTAAGCATTAAGCACTAATATCCATTATTACTATATAATGTCAATTCAAAAGACAGCATTAAGTTAGAGATTAGACTGTGGTGCAAGGCTTATAAAACACTCACTTGTATATTTGTAATTGCTAATCATCAAAAAATGATATCATTATGTATGGAATACAACATTGGAAAATAATTCTGCATTCCACCGATATCTAGACAATCTAGACGATATAGTGTCGATATTCGTACAACGGTTCATGGCTGATTCGTAGTGTGATGTCAAGATCGGTCACTGCCGATACTATATCAGCCGACACCTTACTTTGAACTAAGATCGAAGGTGATAAAAGGAAGAAAACAAGTTATGCGGAAAAATCTGTGTTGAAATTTTTCGGAATTGATAGCTAGAAATTGGACAAACTAATTGTCACTGAAAAGACGAAGGATTATTTTAATACACAAACATAACAACAACAAGAATGCAAACCTAAATATAGTGCCTTAGCAAGCCTGTCAACCAACAGAAAGATACTCTTACTTAAGTAACTTAACAGCAACAAAGGACGAACATTATGATGATTGGTTATCATGCAAGTGTTGGATGACTGGCCTAATATAACGTGAATAAGTATTGTTCCAAGAATGCAACTTTCTGATGACATGGAACATTCTCACTAAACAAGCTCAAATGAAGTCAGCTAGAGTCGATGTTTATCTGAAGATTCCCCCGTCATTCTGAATTGGCATATATCTATATTCACCAAGCCATCTACTGTCCATGACATTATTGACATCCCACAGAGGCCACTTGGTCTTCCAGCTTGACAAGGAGAATCCTTTCTGACCCCTCAACAACACTAGTCTCTCAACAAAGGAACTTAGACCGTCTGTCTTAAATGTTCAAAATAATAGCAGCAACCATTATCATAATTCTAGCTATACCTACTTGAACCATCCTACCAAAGTTATTTTCAACTTCACTCGTACAAGATATTCCTGACATCATTCTAAATTAATCTAGAACTTACAAAATTGCAGTACAAAAGTCACTTTTCATTCATGTCATGTCGAGGAATAATCTGTGTTTGTTTCGTGATTCAGGAGTGAAAAAATTACTGTATAATGTAAAATAGCATTGTTTTCCAAGTTGATAGAGGAAAAGAAACAACTTCACCGTCATCTGGAGCAGTAACCCGAGGTTTACAAACTGAAGCCTAAGATAACGAAGGAAAAGCAACTCTCACATTCTCATGTCAAACGTGTGCAAATATCTAAGATTTTCAACAACTGAAAAATGCAATATCAGCATGCCAAAGTGAGATCCTTTCTAAAATTAACCACTAGCCATGCAATTTCTAAAATTAACCATTAAACATATAATTTATGAAATTAATCATCAAAGTAGACGAAATTCTGTACGGAAAGCAAGACATGTAATAAATATATAAATATAACTACTATTTTCAAATAACAATTCACCATCTTAAGTAACACAAAAGCACTCATGTCCCAGTAAGACTTCAACCATACGCTTTCCCTATGTGGTGACATGAGATACAAGTAAATCTAAGAGCTGTAATAAATCAAATTCCAGGGTTAGCATGTGTATTTCCACAATTCCACCATGCATTTGTCAACAAATAAATTTTATATTAAATTATTGCAACCAAAATTACTTCATCCAATCAAAACACTATTGTAGAATGCAAAACTTTTCCCTTCCTATGTATCATTATAGCACAACTGTACAAAAAAACATTTCATAAATATGAAACATTTATTACATTAATTCATTTGGAACATCAGTAACAACTCAACTGCGGATGTGAAATAACAAGAGTAACTACAAGTATACTTAAGGTACACGCACCCGCATGCCCACTGGTAGACATTTTCCAATGCATTGCGCTTGAGTAGAACATTTGAATGCCAATCTTCCCATTCACTATTTTCCTGTCAAAGAAAGACCATGTTTTCAAAGCTTAGAAAGTCAAAGAAATACAGAAGTATTAAAAGATTGCCTGAACACTTTTACCTCTCTCTCTCAGTCTCCCTCTCTTTCTCAATCTGACTTGTGATATAATATAAATTTCTATTTTGATTTGTCTGTGTGTGAGTATGTGCGCGCGCGTGGGTATGGGCAGGTTGCGCATATAATGGCATTGCTAGACAGGCATACCCAGAGACAAATCAAAACAGAAATTTTCAGACAATATGAGATAAAACAACTACAATTATATATGGTCCGAAGCCTTAAACATAGTTGTCAAAATCGTCTGATGAGCCTAACGCTTTACAGTGTTTCATATGTTCCTTTACAAAGTATCGCTTTATTTTCCTCATGTAACTTTCCACTTGTTAATTTGATTTATTCTCTTTTGTTTTATAATTGGGTAAAATGAAATTTGTCACTTATAGTTTATATGTTTTTGCACTCCACCACTTGTGGTTAAAAAACCTCCAAATTACCACCCATACTTAAGCTTTGATTGCAGACTACCTCCTATTCAATTTTCTATCTTAACACTGTTAAAAAATGGCTAATATCTATTTTGCCCTACATATTTGTGACCATATTTTAAATTATTGACTCTCTTTTAATAATTTATGATCTATCTAAATATTTATATAGATCAATATTTATCGACATACCTATACTCGAAGAGAGTAAAAGTCTTTAATTTATTTTTTAAAACTCTTTAGTTGTATTAGAATTAAAATTATTAAATTGTCTAGTTAAAAAACAAAGTTGTAAAACTAATTCTAAAATAAATAATTCTAAAAAAATTAAAAAAACAACTATAATACTATTAGAAAAATTTACAGCTATTAAAATATAAATACTCCCTCTGTCCCAGGATAAAAGTCCTTATTGCTATTTTAGCTAGTCCTAAGTTAAATGTACACTTACCTTAAATAATCTATTTTTTACAATAATTTGCCTATAATACCCTTAGTATTAAATGTCATATTTCTATTCT
Source organism: Aralia elata (assembly GCA_034770075.1). Taxonomy (NCBI): domain Eukaryota; kingdom Viridiplantae; phylum Streptophyta; class Magnoliopsida; order Apiales; family Araliaceae; genus Aralia; species Aralia elata. The sequence continues at coordinate 74,993,450 of CM068379.1, read as the reverse complement.
CTATGCATATTTATGGAATATCACTAGTCATGTGCAAAAAACTATGCAATTAGATGAGAACCTAAATACGGACAATTTTGTCATTTGACCATCTTTCTTAATGCGCAAAAAGTCAACCAGGACTGTTATCCTAGGATGGAGGGAGTATTATACAGTCATTTCAAAAGGCTTGAAATTACATAATACCATAGAAGTTAAATTCAATAAACAAGCCCAAATTAAAACCACAAAAAGTGAATGAATATTGTAATATAACAGATTTATAATTAGCACTTACTATAAGTTTCAAAAAGTAATTATTGTAGACTATTTAAAAAATACTATTAAATATTAGTTTTATTGTGTAATAATTTTCAATGTATATTATCAGTTTTGAATTAAAAAATAGCTGCAAATTATTTTAAAAAATTAATGATCTTACAATTTAAAATGGAGAGAGTATATATTAGAAGAAAAAAAGTGAAATTTTTTAATTTTTTTCTGAAAAAGTATATATGGGCGGTCAAAGTAACAGTCACACTGTGTTCATAGCACGAAATAATGCATTGACAAGTATTATTAGGGTCGGCTGATGACAACATGTTTTTATTAATGTCACTACACACAACTAAGCTAATTATACAACATTTCTATTAAAACAAGGTCATATATATCATATAATTTGAAAAATCGAACAACATGAATTGTAGAATTCGGGAATTAATTTTCTTTCCCATCGTTTTCTTGGCATCAAAGAGAAAATAATGAAGAGTATTTTCAATTTCAACAATAAATAAAGCCAATGAGACATAAACTATAAAGATACCCATTTTGAAGGAAAGGATAACAAATTCTCTATAGAAGGAAAGAATGAATGAATTTAACTACTCAGTTTGACTTAATTATTTATTTTTGACAAATTTAATTGTATATTGGTGAAATATATGTATTAAAAACTAAAATAAAAAATTGAAATCCACGAGTCACAAAAGTAATATAGTGGTCGCATATTTATTATTGAAAGCTCAATCTTAATATTTTTTAAAAAGATATTAGAAAATTTATAATGTATTTTTACAATATGTAAATAATATTTATTTATTAATTTTATTAGTTAAATTTTAAAATAATAAAATTTATTTTGGGTAATAATCAATAATTAATTTTAAAAAAAAGAGAAAAAAAAGTTTAAGATCAAATGAGGTGGCATTTTACTATTTTGGAAAAGTTAAATATAAGCTAAAGAGGGCATTATAGTATTTTGCACAAAGAATCTGGCCATCTAATAGGCCATCCACTTGCTTTTGGGCAAGTGAACTACACTCATCGTTAAGTTGGATGGAAAAGAGAAACTTTGCAACTTTTATAAACCACAGGTGATTAAGTGGCGGTTTTTTAACTACAAGTGGTGAAATGCAAAAACATATAAACCATAGGTGGTAAATTACATTTTACCTTTTATAATTTAAAGGTGAATCTTAATTTTCATCTTCTCGTAGTACTCTATAAACATTACTAAAATAATATCCAATAATTCAATTAGAGTATTTTGGCTACTAATTAACTTAAAATTTTATTTTTAGGTTATAATAATATTTACTTTTTATATATAGTCAGGCTAATGTGTTTGATTGTCCAATAAATTGTGTGTTTTATATGTTTAAATATATATTAACATATTTTTTATTTTATATTGTACAACACGATCCATGAAACACGGTACGGGTTTTCGATACACGATATGATTCACGATTTGACAACTATGACCTTAAATAATTAATGTTACAAATAAGCAATATAGTAGAAACAGGGTAATTTACATCAATTATGCGAACATGCTTTCCTTGGATTCAAGTCGAATGCCTTTAATGAAAATTATAATTGAAGGTTACAGAAAGATTTAAAGAATAAGTTCTCTGCTACACATTAACTACTGAGAAATGTTAAGAGTGACAAACATGGAGTTTGAAGAAAAAACCTGCAGAAATGCCTGTATATCACTGTTGTGATTCCCCAATTGAACAAGTTTGTTAGATATACGTGTAATGTGTCCAATATTTCCTATCCTGGGTGGTGATCTCCCTTCAGCAGGAACAGTTGGCTGCAAGACAATCAATCTTATTAAATTGGCACAGAGATTCAAGAGGTAACCTGAAACAGATATCTTAACAGTAATATGCAGACTATTTACAGAATAAATAGAAAATTGTCATAGCAGAACTGATTACTACCTTGTTTATATCAGTGGCCAGGGTGTAATTCTTCTCCGCTTCAACAATTTTTCCAACAAGATTACAGTCGTGGAGGAGATGTTCAATCAGTGGAGCATTTTTGCTCTCCAAACAAGACAAAATTATCTGCTCTACATGGTGATGCATGAAGTTATTGTAGGGATACCTACAGTTGTATTGAAACTAAGTTAGATTACCCAGGATTTAGCTTTCCATCATGTCTAATGAAACAGACAGATAAGGAAAAAGCAGAGGGGCCCTTACTCAAAAAACAACTCTAGAATACGTTTAATTGTGCCAAGGCGGATCAATTCCTTCTCTGCAGCTTCACTACTGACAGTCACTAAGACAGATATGAACTCTATAATCTGAAAGTTCCATTTGACTGACAATCAGAATAGAGCAACATTTCTATGGTAATCTAATGACCATAAAACTTCCTATATAACTTGGCCCATATCAAGCAATAAGCAAATTCATTAATCATTATTTTTACATGACAATTTACTCATTGAATAACAATGAATTTGATTTGTCCATTAATGTCAATATAAAAAGACAAATGAACTCTATAATCTGAAAGTTCCACTTGATTGACAATAAGAATAGAGTAAAATTAATCTATGGTATTCTAATCTATACCTTATATATAAAAGCACGACCAACAATTATACCTCATGACCATTTGAGTTAACTCATGACCACGAGTTAACTAGGGTGCAGGGGCGGATCCAGGATTCAAACCCAGCAGGGGCGGATTTTAGTCTTCGAGTGAATTTGGCGGGGGGTTCGGGGGCTGCGCCCTCGAGCCAATTTTTTAAGATAATTTTGTGTTTTCCAGCCGATTGCATATGTAAAACATGTATTTGGTTACAATATTGTTAATATAACAAGTAATAATATTATATATATAAACAAGTCAACAACCCCTTTGACACTAATTATTTTATGCAACGTACATAGAATTCATCAACTTAGATAGATTGTGATGTTGATGATTCATTTTTGGAACGTTTGAATTTTGACCGCATGTCATGAATGCCTAAATTAATCAAAATACAAATATACAACAACTCAAATTGAGACCAAATATTTTATGCAACATAAATAGAATTCTATAATATACAACAATTAAATATTCATAATTCAATCTAAAAAGAGAATTTCAAAATAAAAAAATATTTAGATACATTTTAGAAACTTACTTCACTTGTCATGATATTTCCCAAATGCTCAAAGCCTTAAACTAAATTCACTTGCAGAGTGGGGCGGACTTGTCTTGTAGTTAAAATTAGTTTATGAAATTGTTTATTTGCTCCCTCCAAGTTTAGCTCTTCTATTAATCTCCCCCCCTAAGTTTATTAAGTTATGTATTTGCCCCTGTAACTATACTTGTAAAAAAAAAAAAAAAATTGAACATAGGCAAAAAATTTGAGCATAGGCAGCCGCCTATGCTGCCCATACTATAGGTCCGCCCCTGCTAGGGTGGTCATGAGTTAACTCGAATAGTCAATATTATATTTAATACAGTAACTAATAATTGCAATTAATTTTCCTTGAATCATGCAGGAAGAATATGAAAAGTTTCTTCTTAAAATACTAAAAGTTATATGTAATTTTAAAGTTGAATAAATGTAATTAATTTCTCTCAAATTGTGGACGTAGAAATATAGAAAGTTCCTTCTTCGCAATTAATTTGTAATTTTAATCATTAAGTAATAAAAGTAATTAAATTCTCTTTAATTGTGGTAGAATATATTGATCCAAATTATCTTCAATATTATACATGTATTATGTCAATGAAAAATGATAAGTATATGTCAATAAGAAATTATCAAATATTTGTGAAAAGAATGATATAAATTAGCCCGTGCCTCGCACGGGTATCAAACTTGTGACCATAAAATTACATAAATAACTTGGCCAATATCAAGAAATAAGCAAATTCATTAATCATTATTTTTACGGGACAATTTACTCATTGAATAACAAATGAATATGATTTGTCCAATAATGTCAATATAAAAACATTACCTTGAGACGATGTTTTCCAAGTGGCGGCTGCAACTTTCCATACGTTGTTAGCAACACATTTTCCTCCAATGTAACATCCAAAAGCTTGAGCAAATCACCTGCAGGAAGAGAGCAAAGACAATTTGTACGTCTTCATGAAGTCATGATGCAATAATATTTTGCTTTTCAAAAATAGACATCCCCCTCCCTCTAAGAGCATCTAAACTGCTTAACATTCTAATAATTGAGGAAATCTACCAATAAAAGTTTGAATCTTTATACTATCCTTTCGAATTATGAGAGGAACCAAACGATGGTTGGGGATCACAAGTTTTCACAATTGTGGAAATTTTTTCCCACATGTTCAACACACATGCCAGATATACAAGTGAGTCAATTCAAACAAACTAGTTTACCGAAAAAATATTTTTATAAGGCTATAAGAAAACTTGTTAGCCATTAATATGCTCAAAAATAAATAGCTTTAGTACTGTGAACACTGAACAACGTACCCAGTGCTGCTTCAAAATAAAATATTGTGCCATCATTTCTTGAAAAACTTTGGTTATTAAACTGGTGGTTCATTCATTCGATCAAAGTTGTGCGAGAAAATAATCTTTGGGAAAGGCCAATCACTTAAAATCATTGGAATGATAAATTACCCATCTTTGCTCTCACCAAGGGTAAAAGGTAGCATCTAAGATACCAAACTTTGTTACACCGTATCCTTTTCAATCCATACTTTTTATGGGTATTGCACAACGGAAAATAAACGAAGACATACAGAAAAGCTGTTCAGATAACCAAGTTTATTATTGATTGTAAAAAATTAAAAATGTACAGAAAAGCGCAATCCTTCAAACGGATAGCTAGAAATCCTTGACTCCTCGAATACAATGGGATTTCACACCTGGTGAATCTTTCACTCTACCTCCTCTTATTAAGACCATAGAATGTTCCTGCGAATTATGACCTTAGCCTGGAATGTGAGCAGGCATTAATTACAATTTATAACTTTTCCTAGTTGATCCTTAAGCTTGCAAATGTATAATTACGTGATTGGAGACTTGTAGTACAGGTATCTGTCTTCCAGAAACTTTTAAGCATTCAACAAAATCAGTTGTGCAACCCACTGCTCACCGCCATCGATATTCCAACAGTATTGTTTGTACCAAACTATGTTGACATGGTATGTTGGATAGTTCCCATAAATGTCTATGTGATACAACTTACAAGCTTATACACTCTAATCACACCAATGTTCACCTGCAAGATTCACTCGATAATTCCATTCAAACTTCAAGTTTGTGCAAAACTGCAAATTGTACACATTAAAGAAATACAAAGGAAACACCAAAGATTTTTCCTGACCCTCGGAATCTTGGGTTCTCAACGAACAAAATCTAAACTCATTGATCACGTAGAGTACCATGCCTAGTTGCCTACATATAACACTTGAAATTTATCACACTCCCTGTCTTTCTCAACCTGATCCTCAATTCTTTAACTAGGTCAAGCTGTTACATTTACGCAAGCATTCTTACAAAATTCCTTCTTGGTTGATTTGTTTTCAACCCAAAACAAATTAACCAACCAGCCTGGACCAATAAATACTCTTACTCAGTGGTGGATGCCTCAAAGTTGAGGCTAATATCTATTGCATCTAAAATAGTGAATACTAAGTAAAACACTTCATCCTAAATAAAATAGCAATTCCTAATTAACCAAGGAACTGAGGATTATAATCAGAGAAGCAGGTTCACTAACATAATTTTGAACTAGAAAGGCCGAACAAACATACTGGTGGACAAAATTGCACAACATATCCAGAGGACTTCTGTATGAGAGTGGGAAGCAGTGATACCGCACACAAAAGAATCAAGTAAATATCATTAAAGGTCACCTTACCTAGGCTTTCCAGCATGCCTTCCACTGTCTCAGGATTAGCAGTGATTAAAGATCCGTGAGTCAATTGGCGATTGTATGTATAATATGTTCCCAGTGATAGCCTCTTAGGGTCTAGCAAAGATATACAGACAGACAAGGAGTACACCAAAACAGACTTCGGTCTTGAGTCTTCCAGAGCATGACAAAATAATCTTCCTATAAAACTGCAAAACAGATAGACAAATAAATGTTTACTAGATGGTGAGGAAAAGGTGATAATATTAGTTGTCTACTTCCAATCATGATAATAAACAGATTAAAAAGCTACCTTGGGCCAGAGATTTTTGCAGCTAGCCCTGGGGGAGCATACCGAGTTATAGCGCAAAGTGTTTCTGCTGCATTAGCATGCACTTCGGGACAATCCTGTTCGAAAGTTAGTAAAAACATATCAAAAGTCTGTAAGAGTTTAACCAACAACTTCAATAAATGAGAAAATGAATTCAGTAAGGAGCTTGACTTCTTTTTTAGTGATTGGTAAAACAATTGAATTCAACTTTCAAACATCATAAAGTCATGGTTTCTGGCATTCAAGGTCTCCTATAAATCAACTATAATGGATTAGGGATGCCGTGACATGTTCCTTTATTTTACATACTAAGTCAATATAATATAATTGTATAATTAAATTTTCTATTTATAAATATATGCAAGTGTACAACATATATATATAATAATAATAATAATAAAAATAAAAAATTGTATATAGGGTGGGTGTGGGCGGCTAGTACAATACCCGACCCAACCCTAAATCTTTTGGGTTCGGGTAATGCCCTCGCCTTTGGGTGTAAATTGCCATCCCTACCAAGGATAATCAGTCACTACAATATCCTTCCAGCATAAAATGATGAGCAAAGCAACTTGAAGGCACACATTGGTGATGGACATGGATCTTATTTATAATTACAAAACAGTTAACTGACCAAATCACTTTCATAGGGGCCACTTTGTGGACTACAACATTGAGAAGGGACGGGAGTGCAAAAACACAAGATTTTTAACAATGGGAAGGTGAAAATATCACAGAAATAAAAACTTAGCTCAAAGCCCAAGGGCTAAATAAGAAACAGCATCAGATGTCAAGCCCTGTCTCTGGGCAAAAGTCATTAAACAAGTTCATGAACATATTTTTTCCGGTTCATCCCTAATCGATCCGAGGAACAACTAATCCCTAAAAACTTTTAAAATCTGATAGCAATTTTTACAAGATATTAAGATCAAAGATGCAACATACTGAGGAGCTGAACTTATCCACAACCATCTCCAGTACATCTGTGCTTTCTAACCACTGCATTGAGTCCACATAGTTGGAATAAAGATGTTCATCAGCACCAATCAATCGAATTAAAACCTGTCCAAAGGGAAATGCATTAGCAACTTTTTTATCACATAGAGGGAAATGCACACAATTGCTAGACAACGAACCTCCATGATGGATGTAGTACCAATAAGATCAACCAGCCTTCTTATGATGTCCTGATGAGCCTACATCAGTGCATAATGGAGACATCAGTTTACCAACATCACATGTAAAACCCAATCAGAAAACGGAACTAACTATAGAATTAGTCACCGTTAAAGTAGAATAATCTTTCAATAGATACTATACATGTACCATTCATATTTTGTTTTGACAAGTCATTTACCATACATGATTGGTTCTCTATATACCTACATTATAAAGTGGATAATTAATATATAACCCAATGAGGTAATCCTAAGATCTTAAAAAAATAACCAGTTGTAGAGATTAACACATTTAATTACAAACACATCAATTGGATTATGCTTATAGGAGTAGGTGTACTGGGGGGAAAAGAGTGAGAGAGGAATTTAAAATTTTATAGAAATTGTTGCTTGATTGATGCAGATAGATTGAAGAAATTACAAGGATATCACAAATGGCCGGCGTACATTTTCATTTCTTCTTTCTCCTCAATCCCTTAACCCCAATAAAAGAGAAACAAAAGTTTTGGTTCACCTTTCCACCCACCCCTCGAAGTAACATATTCTATCATCCACTTAGTAGATGAAAAAGAGTATTCCACTTACCTATATTACAAGAACTCGCAATAGTTCCAATTAAAATGATATTGATGAAACCAAATTACTCGACTGTAGCAAAAAAGAAGATAAAGTACTACGAATTCAAGAAATTCTGCCATGAGATGAGCATAAATGTGCATGTGCAAGTGAGTAAGGGTAACTGTTATAAAAATACATAACGAAAGAATTCTTCAAAAGTAACTGTTATAAAAATACAGACTTACTCTCATATAATTCATAAAAGGAACCGTCTTCCGCAGTAACAGGCATACGACGACCTAGCTTGTCATATCAGCGCATTAAGGTTCAGAACAATAAAGAGAAAAAATAACACCTTTCAAAAAAAAAGGAAATAAGAAACCTAAATAAATTGCAGAAAGAATAATCCCCTATATTACTATACGAAGTCCTAACCGACTACATGAATGCTCTTTAAAATATTTTTGAAAAATAATAAGTATGCTTATTCAAAGGCGCCACAAAATAAATGTTGAAAATAACCGCTACCAGAGTAAAATAAATATACCTTGCTAAAGTAGCCAGCCAGAAGAGTACTATGAGGGTGTTCTGGTTCCAGAAAGGAGAATAGCAAGTTCATCAACTGTTTACCAGACATATGAAACCACATTGTATGATTATATTGGTTGAAGCTATAGTGTGTATATCAAAGAGTAGAATAAAGACACTACAATATGGATATTAGACTCTTATATCATCTAACCTCCTCATCCTCTACTAATGCTTTGAGTATGATATCAACTTCACAAGTAAAAATTTCACAAGCAATAAAAGGAAACCTGTGAACACAATTAAATGAAAAATCTGTCATTAGTGAGGCTTAAGGATGCAATTAAATCACTGATCAGTTACAATAAACATTCCAGAGTACACGAGCATCTGGGAAACAAAGTTTACATGTCCATCCACAGACACCTACTTAAAAGTTAGTCTTTTTTCAGCATCCTCAGGAGCTTCTTCAATAATGTATCGAATGAGTTGTTCTATTTGAGTTCTTTCTCGCAAACTGCAAGAAAAAATGGCCAGAGTAAGAAAACCATGTACCAAAGATTACAATACGACTAATAGTTATCAATTTAGTAGAGAAAGTCTGAAAGCCATCCTAAAATAATTTAACCAACTTTGAAGTACAGAGCAAAGAGTACAAGAGAATCACATTGCACATGATTCTTTTATTACAACCAAAAGAATGAATATCATGGTAGCAAAATATTCAATTTGTAGTACAAATTCCCAGTGAATAGTAATTAAAAACAATAAATTAGGGAGCATGTTATATAACACTCTATGACAGATACGCCAAGTATAACTTAATATACTCAATCACAAAAGGGTAACTTCAGCCTCAAAATCAGCCCGGAATTTAATGACCTGAAATTGTCATCTGGAGTTCTGGACTACCCTGATAAGTTATAAAGCTACCAAAAAAGCTATATAGTAAGAAATACTGTACAGTAAATCTTAATCACTCAGTGCCAGCAACCCATGCAGTAATCAACTTTAAAATGCTTGCTTGGAACAATTCACGCCCTCTATAAAGAAGGTGCAATCCACAAAAATGTTAATACTTCTGATAGTTTTGTGGATGCAAGACAAGGTGGAAAGAATGAATAAATGGGAATAAAATACATTATAATAAGGATAAACAAAAATAACAAAGTATAAGGCTTGAAATCAATATATCAATTTATTATAAAATAAACTTGTGGGATTACGATGCTTATATAGAGAAATTAAAACTTGGAGACCATGTAAAACTCTCATTGAAGAAAGAAACTTAATGGGAAAAAATCTAAATTGATATTTACTATAATTAGAAAATATAACAATATTAACTATTATAAATCAAAGATCTAATATAGTTCCAATTAAATTATCAATAAACAACAATATAAAATAAAACAGTAAATAATATTATCTTGGCCTAATCCACATCATTCTCCCCTCCTTTTGGAAAAAAACTCATCTTCAAGTTTGAAAGTATGGAAATCCATAAGCCACAAACTAGACTCCAAATATGCAATAAATCTTGAAATCCTTTAGAACTGGAAGGATCCCTTGGAAATCAGATATATATATATATATGCACACATACATACACACGTATACATACGTGTATGTAAATATATTTGAAATTCTCAAATTGAAGTTGTTAAGTATGATGAATTCAATAGAATCTTCAACTGCGATCTCAACGCATTCATCTACTTATTCGTTCTCAACTTTGTCAATATATGACTTTTCAATGATTTCTTCAAATTAAACTTTTCTTCAACCTCTTCATATTTAATTTTAGCTTCAAGCTAGCCAGTAGACGAGTGCATTGATATTTTCTGAAATGTATTCTTAAAAATCGCGTGCATATCTGCAAGTTTGGAAATCATGGACTTTTGGTTGGTTTTCCGCTTCTGGCATTGTCACATTGGTTTTGAGGAACTATATCAAGATAAAAATATTTTTGTTTGTCAACAAAATAAGAAGAGAATAAAAATTTTGATGCTTCCTTGTAAAGTGTTCTTAAAGCTTTTGAGAAAAGCCTCTCATAACTAAAACCCGATCGACAAATAAACTTTTTAAGTTTTTTGCGCAAGGCAAAAGTTATGCACTCAAGTCGCACTATTTTAGGCCAAAGAAAGTTTGAATGTTCCAAATAATAGATTAACAATTTTTCTCTTCTTTCACTCTTTGTCTATCACCTATTTTGTTTAGACAAGATTCTTCTTTTGTTTTTTACTACGGAAACCTTATTGACAGAAACTAAATATGTAAATAATAAAAGTTTGGGTTTGGTTTATAACTAACTGAACTGAGGGACAAAGGTGGGATAATGGGTTATCATGGATTAACTTAAAGGGGCTGAATGGTAATTTTGACAGAAAATATAAAATTAAGACAATAAACTGCAAATCAGAAGACGCTTCCAACAAAGCAAAGTGATCAAGTTGGAGAAGAAAATGGTGATGGTTCCGAATGCGGGCCACAATCGTTTGTTGCTTTTAGAAAATTATGTTCCATAAGTTGAGACTTTTAACAAAAGAAAAATGTTTTGCAAGTTAAGACAGATCTCACAATTAATATAGTAATAGCAAAGCGAAGGAGCTTATTTTTAAAAATACAAGCCTATTGAAAGAACACATAATGCATTATAAAACAAGCAAATCATCTAATTCTGGCAATGAGTGATGTAATATCAAGAATTGACAAATGTGACCATAAAGTCCCCATAGCAAAAGCACAAAAGGAGGCAAGAAAATATTTCTATTAAAAGATATCATGGAACTACCCTTGAAGGGCACAAAACAATGATGAAAAATCCATGAGAAGCACTACAGCTCTATCATAGTGAAGTACAAAGAAAAAGAAAAAATTACAAAAAAAAAAAAAATACTTTGAAAACATTACATAGTAAAAAAGGCATCCTTAAAAAATTTCCGTGTGGGTAAAGTAAATAGACAGTATGTTAATGTTGCATGTGCATAGATCGGGGAGCCTTACAAATTAATAAGGCGACTATTAATAGCTTTGCACTCTTGAATTATTTCATCCTCATCCAAAAGCTCTTCCAATGTAAAGTTTGCCTTGTCCAAAATCGTCTCAATCTGTGATGGTATGAAAATTAAAGTGATAATATTTGTATCATATTCAGTAATTACGTTAACAATTGAAGACACAAAATCACAGCATTCAAATTTAATATAGCAAGATAAGGATTTACAGTTTTTTATACATAAGAGACCGAAGTCAAGTAGATCTAATCGCAAGAAATTACAATAAGACAAGTTTGAGCAAACCCGGGGTGCCGTTACATTGAAAAGTCGTGTTCCAAACGGTTAACTGGAGAATGCCAAACAGATTATATAAATGTTATAGCATGATTAGTTACTACTAATCTTGATTGACTAAGCTAATCATGTTCAGAGTTTACTTAATCAAAGTTGAATGCTTAGTGGAAGACTAGTGAAGCCAATCTCTCTCTCTATATATATATATATATACACACACATATATATAGGGTCCCCCATCCGTGGCAACCGGTTGTCACAGACACTATTCCAGCAACCAACTCCTCAGTCGTTGATCATAATAATAAATGGCTCAGATTAGGCTGAAAATAAGCCTTGCCGTTGCACCGGCAGTGATACTCTTTGTGGCGGCAAGGCAGATTATCAAAAAGCCCCTCATTTATTTTCTCTACCTGCCGCTACAAGGAGTAGCGACAGTTTGGTCTTAAAACTCAAAACTCTGAAGGGAGAGACAAATGAATAGTGACTGCCGAAAACTCTAAGAAAACACAAGATCAATTCCTAATAAAATGAATGCACAAACCCCAAAATTTAAACTTATCATGAGATGGGTTATCCAAGAGGAATGAGAAATATCTGAAAATGGAAATTATCCAATAAGAGAATCCAAGACTCCAATGGATGGGTTATTAAAGTACTATATTTAGCTGCTAAGAAAGAGAGGGGGCAGAGAGAAAGCAAGTCACGGATGGAGAAGATAAAAGGGAGAAAAAAAAATCCGTTGAGAGTTTTGTAAAAATAGCAGACCCACCTCACTTTCTCTCTCCTTAATTCTGTCTCTCGCTGGACAGAGAGATTGAGGAATTGGTAGGAGTGATGGAGATGATAACAGAGGAAGAGACAAGGCAAGGCTTCAACATTTCTTGGTGTTTTCGACAGTCTCTATTCATTTGTCCCTCCCTTCAAAGTTTCGATAGAGTTTTAAGACCAAACTACCGCTACAAGGTAGCGACATGTAAAGAAAATAACTGAGGGGCTTTTTGGTAATCTGTCCTGCTGCTACAAAGAGTATCACTGCCGCTACAAAGAGTATCACTGCCGCTACAAGGTGTAGCGGCATGACTTATTTTGAGCCTAATCTGAGCCCTTTATTATTATGATCAACGGCTGAGGAGTTAGTTGCTGGAATAGTATCCATGGCAACCGATTGCCACAGATAGGGACCCATATATATATATATATATATATATATATATATATATATATATATATTCGTTTATGATTTTTGGTATAGGCCTAGAATTTAACTACAACGGAGACACTTTTTAAAGTCTCCCTAATTTTATTTTATTTATTTTAAAGCAATCCAAATAGCTACTAATAAAACCCAAACTTAATAGGGCTCTTTTTCTTAACATACGCCATGATGTCTTCCATATAGGAGACATTTAGTTCATTCATGTTAGAAAATAATTATGACTTATATATTAGTAATTAAAATTTAGTTAATTTTTAAAACTACAAGGCATAATAATAGCAACTTATTATTCTACAACAATTTTACTCCTGAATCACTATATATTGAAAATATAGGAAAATTTATTATGAGAAAATAATAACTAATATTAAAAAATGTAATATATATTACAAAATATATTAATGACTAAACTTTAGTTACCAATTTTATTTCAGATAGGAGATCTTTAGTTAATAAATGTTAAAAAAAATATCCTCACTTGTATATAAGTTATAAAAATTTATTACCTTTTAAATTATATTATTCTACAACAATTTTGGTTAATATAGAATTCCTTAAACAACAAGTTTAGGCTTTTAAGTTCTACTCATTTTGAACTCTAAAAAACTATATATAAATTCAAAAGATTGAAACTAAAAACTAAATATTAAATTTAAAAACTATATAAAAACTAAATAACTAATACTAAAAAACATATTATATGTAATACAAAATATATTAATGACTAAACTTTAGTTACCAATTCTATTTCATATAGGAGATCTTTAGTTAATTAATATAAGAAAAAAAACAATTATAATCTAAATATTAGTGATTAAAATTTAGTTAACTTTTAAAAAAATTATAATGGTAACTCATTGTTCTACAACAATTCTATTCCTAGATAACTATATATTAAAAATATAGGGAAAATATTACAAGTAAATAATAATAAATATTAAAAAAACGTAATATATATTACGAAATATATCAATGATTTATCTTTAGTATCATATAGGAGACCTTTAGTTAAGTAATTATAAAAAATAAAAGACTTGTATTAGAGATTAAAATTAGTCACTTTCTAAAACTAAAAATCATGATGGTAACTTATTATTTTACAATAATTTTATTCCTTATAAGAATCCTTTAGCTAATTAATTCTTCTAACTTAAACAACAATTTAGTATTTTAGGCTTCTACTGATCTACTCAACTTTAAACTTTAAAAAATTATATATAAATTAGAAGGATTGAATATAACTAATAATTAAAAAAATATATAAACATTAAATGTTAAATTAAAACAATAAAAATCATATTATTAACAATCAATTGTGAGTCTCTAGTAATTGTATGTAATTTGTATTCTTTCATTCTTTCTTCTTCGTTTTTTTTATTTTTTTTTATTTTGCAAGTTTGTAATCATTCTATTAACAACACTAAGTTAATTTGTGAAATCAAAAAAATATTTTATAATGATCATATATAAAATGAATAAGAAATGGAAAATATTGCTATTTAAAAAACAAACCCATGCTTCGCATAGGATACTTAGCTAGTTAGGATTAATTAATGTTAACCTTAACTAAGATGTGATGACTATGCTTACTTGAAAATATAAGACCAAGCAGATTAAAAGACACCTAGCACCTACATGGCTTGAATAATAAGTTAAGAAATCAGAGTATACAAGGCTAGAGGAGCTTGTCTCTACACAAGCAAGTGGAAAGAAAAAAGAAGAAAGGTAAAGAAAAAAATCTAATAAGGATTCCTATTCTATGTACTTCACATATAAAAGGTAGGGGACACTAAACCATCTTTTGAATCGTTATATATTTTGATACTTTGTTTAATTCTCAAATGATGGACTAACTTTATATAGTATTATTTGACTATATAATGATGTTCTACCGTGAATCTTTATGGTGCATGTCTAAATGATGCTGACGTTTGAATTGTTCACAATTATGTGTTTATTAGAGTTTTTTAATGATTTAGCTAAGTATATACGCCATATGTGAGTAGATCAACGGAGTATAAACGATGTACATAAACATGTATGGGTACAGAAAATTGTAACCAGTCCTAATTTTTATATAATGAGCCAACGTTCTTTTAGGAAGATCTAACAGGTTAACTTTGCTTGAAACTTTATCTGTTAAACATAGACAAGTCTAGTTCGTCCCTACCAAAATTCAACTTAATTTTAGTATCTTTTATTAAAGTCCTTAAAGATGTCATCTTCTATTATTCTGCTTGTCAGGACTATGTGTGCTTAATTTAACTTCAAAGAACCATAACTCAGTCATAATATAACATAATTTGATGACTCTTGATTCTAAAATGTAGCCCAAGAAGTGTAGTTTCTATTAGAAGTCAAATCATCTCAAAATACTTGATAAAGAAAATTATAACCCCTTTATTGTACTATGCTAAAAGTTGAATTTCAACTCTTATAAGTCTTCTTAGGCTTCAAATTAATATTTATATAAGTCTTCTTAGGCTTCAAATTAATATTTATGGGTTCGTGAGCTCAATCCATGAAATCCTTCTTTGCAGCTTGTACTTCGTTCATACACCATTATACTGTTTTATGATATATGCAATTATGTATGCATGAAGTAAAAGACAACTAATTTTTATTTTTTTTTACTTTTGACGAACTATTGAGCTCCCGTCTTCTCATATTGTATTTTTTATTTCACATCATTTTTATTTATTTATTTTGATGAATATTAATGAAGATTTTATATCCGCAATGTAAATGAACTAACTTCCATAAATGAACTAACTTCCATTTTTTTCTCTAGAAGAGTTATGGGATCATTCTAAATACTAAAAGTTCTCATTCTTCTGTCCTATTGAGTTAAGCAACCATTAATGTATATAATAAACCAAAGAAAAAGATACCCAAAAATCTCAGGCGCTAAGAAAGCTGACATTATAGTACTACATTTCCCAATCTTAAGGGTAGACCTTGAACAAATAAACAGAAACAGACAAACTCTCTACTCAACAGTCCTAGTAAAGCAAAGCACATGATTCAAAATGTCACTTCCTTCAAATTTTCAAATTTCTCACAAATCAAATTATAATGGAAATAACTTGTAAATATTTAGTTTTAATACTGATAACAGACAGAATAAATGGATCTATGTATGTAAGCAGCTAAAAATCCAATTACTCACAGGAGACACAGTCGACAAACCCGCCATATGCCAAAACATGTTGAATTGGACAGATAAATCAGATCCGCGAATTCACCCCGGCTAATCGTCCCCAAACGAACTGCAAAGATCTACCAAGCCCAACCCTAAAAGTCGAAAACTAAGAAATTTCTTCACAAACCTCAAATTTGGAGAAATTAGATCGATTGCTTCGAGGGTTAGAGAGATAAAGGTAGCAAAAGAGAGATGCCAATGAACCAAATACCTGCAATCGCGGGAGGGAGGCTGGGAGTGCTTGTGAGAAAAATAATTCTTTAAGGTTATCTATCTATCTATAATATCTATACATATTGATGGATGGATCATTCATCCAGGCATCATGCAGTCTAATAAATTTTCAAAAAATAAGATACATAGACGTGTGCGTGCATAAAAGGGCTCGAAAATTTTGTTTGTTTTTGGAGATTCGTTGTCAAATTGGGTATTTTATTTATCAGTCCAGCCTTTTTATTAGTAGTAGGAATTATTGTTTTCTCCATCATTGTCATGCTTATTTTGGTTCATATGGATTATTATTTTATAATAGTATAATAATAATAATAATAATATAATTTATGCATGCCATTTAATTAAATACTCAAACGGGAATATATCTAGACAGATAGGATATCCCCAAAAGGATGTCTATAAATACTTAGGCCTGATAGTATTCCATAAACGAGAAGATGATGAAAATATAAGTTATTAGACTAGAGCTTGATGGAATACATGGCGCACTGCGTCACATCACCATATGGAGCTGACTATATGTTGGAGGATTTGAATCCAACAATTTCGCGAGACGTTCACATCCCATATTGAAGTACAAAGTACAACTAATTTTTCGCAAGTAACAATATTTTTTAATCGAGAAAAATAATTTATATGTCAACTAATTTTATGTTAAATGTGAATTGCGACTAATATCTACTCATAAATAATAAAATATGAAATAATATATATTCATTCCTTATTACACATTTCTATTTCACGTATTTATTTACATAATATCAACATGAATTTTTCGCCATATATAATAACAACATTTCAAATAAAATATATATATCTTATTGTTGGCTCTGCAAATGAAACTTGAAACTTACTACTCTAAAATGAACATTTTAATTTGATTTACAAGCTTCTGTGACAATACACATTCATTCGAAAAATCAAATCACTATTCTTTTCCTAGTTTATTACAATTTAAACACAAACTCACCTCAGTCACCGCCAAGGTTTGAAATCCCACCTTATTGGTACGAGAGGTTGAAATCCCACTTTCTTGGCACAAGGGGTGGGGGTAACAAATTGGACAAACCCTTTCTTTAGATAATCAAATCATTTTTCTGCAAAAAAGTACCCTAATATATCATTAATCCAATCCACGATCGTATTTTTGCAGCAGTCACCACTCACCAGCATTTTGTTGGGAAATTGTTGCACAACATATTGCACCAGTGAGTAAGAAAAACATGCCAAATCAAGTCTTCCGCGAGAACTCGGCATTAAAAACTTGGGTAATAAAGTACAAAGTAACCAACATATTTCAACCTTGACTTCACCTATATTCTCATATATTACACACATGGTAACATGCTTGAATGTCTTCACCTAAAAATTGTATAAGAAAATGAAATTAAAATCTGATTAAAACTTCCCCACTGACTGCAGCTCATATATGAAGAATAAATGTACCAACACCGCTTTAAAAATATGGCTAATGAAGGCTAATGGTAGGGATCAGCGTTGATGTCCCTGGCTACTTAGAATCACTACAACTGTTGATCAGAGCCAGTGGTAGCATCGCGCTCCGAGCTTCGCCTCTTCTTCTTTCCCTCCCCATGTCTCGACCTCCTCGGTGCCTCGTCTTCACTTTCACTTTCATCATTTCCAAAACTATTTCCAGCACCAAACTGATCTTCCTGTTGAGGATTTGTTCTTTGCTGATACCGTGCCTCATCATCCTGTCCCCCACCTGTAGTTGTTATCTCTAGACCCTTGCCCTGATCCGACCCTGCACTGTATCTATCACTCCTATCATTCATGGGTGCCTTCTGATCTCTCTTCACCCGATTTGAGGTCTGAGAGGGTTGTGATTGTGGCGGAGGAAACATCGGGGGCATACCTAATGGCCGACCAGCTCTTGCTGCAGGCCCAGCACCAACATCCATATTTCCCATGAAAGGGGCTCGCCCTGGACCCATCATCATCCCAAATCCACCACCGGGAAAGTTTCCAGGCTGGGAAGGTCGACCATGAAACATCATACCAGATCCAGGACCAGTGAAATCACCAGGGAATCTAGGGCCGTACGGACCAAAACCACGGGGACCCATATTGAAAAGATCTGGCATGGGAAAACCATCGGGAGTTAGAGGGCCATAAGAAAATCCATCTGCTCCCATCATGACAGGGGGGAAACCCCGCATCCCGGGCATGGGCATGGGCCTTGCCCCTCGAGCTAATGGCATGTGAGGAGGCCACATCATCCCTCTGCCCCTTCCTCTGCCTTGAGCTGCTACTGGAAAACCTTGGTCAAAACTCTCATCCTCTTCATCACTTTCTTCTTCTTCCTCCTCTTCGTTGTCCTCAAATGGGACAATGTCTGGATTCTCAGCCCCACTGTCCGGATTAACTCCCTTGGCCTTTTCCTCCTCCCGCTTTGATTCTGCTGCAAGTGAAATTTCCTGGAAAGAAAAGAATCTATCTAAAATCAATTTCCCAAATTCTCAGTACAAAGAAACAATCAGCTAATCTTATAATGCAACATGAGATGCAGCAATATGATGCCTCCATCATTGGTGGATGGTTAGTGAAAACCAGCAAAGTGATAAACCAACGTAGCTCCAATATTTGCAAACTTGCACTCATGCCAACTTCCAAGTACAGAAATTTCTTCGGGAGTTCTGTACTTGGATGTTGGAATTACAGCAAATTTGCAAAAACTGAAGCTAAAGGAAGAAGTTCTCTCCTCCCATGATGCAAATCAAAAATCATAAGAATCATAGGAGGAGAGAACTTCTTCCTTGAGACTGAGATTTAGTGTGAATCATTGGGTAACTTCTTCCTTGAGATTCGGTATAACTAGGTGTGCACTGGGTAACATTAGATGCATGCAATATACCCAACAAAACAAGCAGACAAGTTCATAGTATAATTATTTTCAGCTAACACCTTGAGATTAAATATCCTTAACTTATTCGGAGAAAAATAAATAAAATTGAAGGACTGTCCCTAACGTAGATACACAATAGGAACCCCTTGAAAGAACACACATCTTTGAGGCCCAAAGAGAGGCAAGGAAAGATTCTCTATCCCATAAGCCATGAAGCTGCATGCGTCAACAAAATCCATGCAAGCCCAAAAATTAGTTTTCTATTTATCTTACTTTTGCTATGATAGAATAAATGTACACATGCTTACCTGACAAAAAATATACATTGACAAGTAGATTCTTTTTATTACTTCTAGCATTTATGTTGTCTACACTTATTGGACACATTTAGGTGAGAATGTGAGTCTACAAGAAGAGTTAGACTCAAACTCCAAATGAATATTATTATATTAATCTCTGGACAAGTAAAAGAGTGTTAGACACATGGTCAAGAGTGTCCATGAAGTCGCAGTGTTTGATACATGTCCAACGCATGTATGTTGACTTCATAGAAGAAGTCTATGTGCCTCCTAACTGGGAATAGATCTTATTTAAGACGTAACTATCATAGCACAAGATTTGATGAGAATTCAGTGCTTTTTTTATAATTTTCATATTTGTATTTAATTTTGTAGGGTCGTATTTCCTTGTCTTTAGCTTATTTTTTAGGATCTAAATAGTGCAATTTGAGTCCTATTAGGCTAGTATAATTGTTAGGAAAGTGTTTAGGAGGTTATGACTTGTTTCTGAAGTTCTGTAAAACCCTTCAATAGGCGCCCAAAGGGATGACTATCAATAATCTTACCTCTTTCTTTACAGTGAAAAGAAACCCTAGCTCTCATATGCTCGTTAGGTCAATTTGTGCTTGCAATTCTCCAAATAAAGCAAAACTTATATAGACAGTGTAATTACCTAAAACCTTTTTTAAGTACCAAAGAGCAAATGGTAAATTTCATCAGGTTAGCGTGTATCTGGAGAAGTGGAGATTCACACGTTATCATCACATAATACACAAATTAGGCCTCAGTTAAACAATGTCCTCGCCACAAGATATTAAGAATTTTAATTGGCACCAGAACAATGAATTTCGCCACTTTCTATCAAGTAAGATAATTTACAACTGTTTTAAGACCCGGAATAACTCCAATGCCAAAAATGACAATTTAAAAGGCCATTCAAATAGATATCAAGAAACGAAGATTTCAAAACCACAGGTTAAACCCAATAGAAAGAAGTTCGAGCCAAAATTTTGAGGTAGGAGTGAGGTCAGAGATGAAGGACAAGAAAAGACGGAGATTTAATAAAGGAGAAAAATGGGAAGAAATTTTGAAATTTTGCATTAAAGATACTTGAAACATGTTGATGCTGACCATGCTATTTTGAGCAAACCATATCTTACTGTAGAGAAACTGTTACAACGACCCACAAAATAGCATGAAAAATATAAAAGTATAATTTACGTTTCACAATCATTAATGCTCCAATTTGGAGGACAGGAGAAATTTTCTTGCTACCTGACAAGTCTAACTAAGATATTATTAAATTAATGTGCTCTCTTCAAATTTCCGTAAAGATGTAATGAAGTTAATATCAAAAAAAAGAATACCATAAGTTCACTGTCTGGCTCAACATAGAGCAGGGAAGCCAACTGCTCACCAATAGAGGGCTCCAGCTCTTGGCAATCTCTGCTAATCTGCAATTACATGATCAACACTGCAAATTAAGAAGTTGACAGGGTATTATCAAAGATACAACAAACAAGGATTGACCCGGACAATTTACACCGAAAAAAGATTCAAAAGATCAACCAAATACTCCCCTCATCCCAAAATTAGAGATACATTTGTAAAACGACGACTTCTACCTTTTAAGGAAAACTTCTTCTTTTTTCCAAATATAACCCTAACATTAGTTAGAAATATAGAAGTGCTCCCATGACAGTACTCGATCAATCAATATAAAAAATAATGGCATGTTAGGGCATGCATCTCTAATTTTGGAAAGGGAAAAAAGAAAAAGAAAATGTATATCTAATTTTGGAAAGGAGGGAGTAACAGCTTAATAAAGTAAATGTTAGAATAATTTGGCTCTGAAATGTCAGCATTTTTATGCATTCTCCAAAATTATTCAGCACTTTTTTCAGCTTCTATTATACCTATAGTGACTGATCCACTAACATGAACAAAACCCCTGATTTTCACAAATGCAGCAGTCAGTTGATTTGGTGCAGTATAATTTTGAACACCGACCACTATATATGATACTCTTGAAAATATGGTGGAAGTGCTGGCACAATGTACCATCATATAATAACTAATAAGTTTATCTCATAAAGGTATAAATTACATCATCCATGTGACTAGAAATAAATCAACTTTTTCTAACCTTCAGTAAAGAATTTCTCAATTACCAAAACATAAAAATTGTCAAGCAATAAGAAACCATTAATGTGGTATTCAGATGGCTCAAATTACGAAATAATTTTTCAGAACCTTCTATTAGGTTCTCACATCGCCTCAGCCTTTTTCTTTGATTCCACATTTAAGCTATTACATATAGCCTATAATCCTTCTTTTATATAAATTCAAAGTCTATTTATTTTGCATCCTAAATTCAAATGCAGCTCCAAGTTCTTTCTTGCGACCAGAAATATACCCTTTTCAACCTAATTATTACAAATTAACAAGCCCATTCACCAGCATCATCAAAGGGCTAATTTTATACAACCCAAAGTTGCACATAATCAGCCAAAATTGTTACTATTCATGAATACCGTTCACATTGCCCTACAAAGATCCAGAATTGCCTTCATACACCTTTTTTTCAATTTTATTTTTAATAAACCTTTGTACACATTTTTTTACCAGAGAATCTTATGCTTTTCCTACCTACATTGATAGCCATAAAACATAAAATCTAAACCGCCTTTAAACTAAAATTAATGATATCCAAAAGATACTTTGGCTGCTAACCAAAGCACCTTTGGTGCATTAACTAGTAAGAGTGTTCCCCAAAATTGTATTATTCTATTCAAAAGTTGTCAGTCGGGTCAGTTCAAAACTTCAAATACAAGCTGAGCTAGATCCCCAGGTATGCTATTTAGAACATATTTATAATTTATTTTTGCATTCAAACATATTCAGATTGTGTTACCCTATCTGAAAAACATTTCCGAAGTTGATTTAGTACTCGAGCTAAGATTGTAAAGCAAGTTGTACATGGGCTATGTAAATGGAGATTATTCTTCAGTCTACACTTACCCAGCTTCCTCAGTGTCCTATTTTACTACATCACATATTCACATCTAGAAATTCTATCCTATTTACCATTCTTAATAAGCATTAGATCATATTAACATGACCTTTTGAGGGGTGCTTAGGTGATTGGATGATGCTATTCTTGCTGTGAAGGTCAAGCAGAGGTTTAATCTTGTTTCCTGCCATCTTATCTCTGTCACCATGCTAATGCCAGAGTTCAAGCAGCTTAAGAACGACTAACCCCCTCACACGTACTTATTCTCTATCAGGTAGGGCAACAGCTTGCTTCTAGCACATTGCTGAAATTATTCATTTTTCAAGTCCTAAAACAATGTTTTCTGTTTGGCACAAATGAAAATAAAGAGATAATAAAAGAGAAAATGAGCAATAATGATTAATTTCATAGGAAACATTACAGAAAAAATGCTGCAATGAATACCTTCACAGGTAAGTTCTCATTGTATGGATTCCTCAAATGGCGTGTTTTGTGGAAGGATAGTTCACATAGCTGTATATAAGATATTGCAATTATTTTCCATGACACAGCAATCTAAAATTAGATGCAAAAAAATCAATATTCCAGAAAATACAAATGAATCCAAGAAATGCAAGCGTCATGTGGTCTCCTAATAAAAGTCCAATCAAATTTGCAAAAGTAGATAAAAGAAAAAGGAAATCAACAGAAAGCAGCCCATATTAAGGTGATATAAAATTAAAAGTGTCAAATGAAGGACGAAGCCCAATCATTACTACGACGGTACGACCTATTGCCGGATGTATATACAAGCCATATAATTAACCAGCAAAAGGATAACAGTATAGAAAAGAAAAACAATTTTTATTACAAGCAGAAAAGATAAGAACTTTTCATGCTTTACTTTGTAAATAAAAAGCACAACTTTGAAAGAAATAAGAAGAACTAATATATCTTGTATATAAGGAACAAAAAAAAGTAGTAAATAACCCAAAACTGAATAATAATTGAAGAGGACCAAAACAAGGTCCCAATTATTGGCCCGGAGTTTTTTTAACATGAACTATCATTCTTCTTGTGTTTGATTATTACTAAAAACACATTAAAATGGAAGTAGAAATGCAGTTTGATCAGCTGAATACAGCCTGAGAAAAGGAGAAACAGAATGATGAGTGAACTCCATTAACATGAATTTTTTTATTCAAATCCATTATATTAATTAAAATGAAAAATGAGTTATCATTTTCACACGGAACACAACAGTCGTGAATTACGTGAATTTGAGAGCGATCTGTAGGTTACTCGTCAATACAATAAGTGTCTCAGACATGGAGAATAACGCCCCTAAAATCTCCATGTACAAAAAAAATATACTAAAAGCGTGTACCTTTAACCATTTAACACAGAAATTCCTTCCATAATGGGCAGTTCCATGGGCATACTTCCAATTTCCACCTCCAACAGAGCCACCAATCTTAGATGTCATCTTTGCACAACCCTAAAAAGCCAGGGAAAAAATAATACTTAACACTTCATACAACACAGTTGTGTGAAATGAAGGAGCTCCCAGAGGCCTAGAAGTTATGTGGAACTCATTTATAGCAAATCCACTGATGTGTATTGCAATTTGCACAACTTGCACAAGAGTAAGTTTTTAGCCCACCTGGAAATGTCGAGTCCTATTGACTGAAAAGATCAAAATAATATTTTCCACTGAGTCAAAAGCTTCATTAAGTTTAGCCTCATTGCTCCTTTGAGTAGCCCAGACTCCTTGTTGTACCGACAATTCCAAATTCTCACGGTTGCAACTTTTGACAATAAAATACCTAGATTTTGTACATGAAAATGGAGGAAATGTATTAGCACCAAACAATTGAGGAGAAAAAAATATAAAATAAGAGGTTGAAGAAAGAAAGAACTGATTATAAGTATACACAGTTGACAGGTGCTTAAGGTATTTTGGTGTGATTGCCGCGATATTCTTCTCCATATTTACCCCAAATTCACGGCAATGATGATATAATTCTCTTAATCACAATCCAAACATCAATTTTTATTTTTGCAACCTCAGTCACTAATTTAAACCTTTTCTTCTTTTCTTTTTCTGATAGGTAACAAAATCAAAACCTTAGTACCGTCTCTACCAAATAAGACAGTATTCTGATATCCAAAATATGAGATGTCATTCAGAAACACACATTGTATTCCCTATAGAAAATTCACGCCCTTTCCACCTATCAAGCTGCTAAACAACACTATCAATATCTAAAATTTAATTAAAATGCAATGGACCTAGATTATCACCAAGGGCACATCAAGATAAGTAAGCTGAGAGTCCTCAATTATACAACCATCCAAAGAAGAATAAGTTAGAAGTTCCCCCCTGCCTATGTCAGCTCCTGCAAGACTACACTTGGATAAATTGAACCTCTTCCCCTAGATTGCCTCAAACACTTGAAGAATTCTTAATGCATTATTAAATCCTTGAAACCACTACAAAAGAAAAAGGATGGCATCATCAACAAATTGAACGTGAGACAACCTCACCAATTCCCGCCCCATTGCACACTCCTCACCTTCCTTAAGCATTTTACTCAAAACATCAGCCACCAAAGTAAACAAAAGAGGCATACAGTATCCCTTCCTAAGACCCCTAGAAGCTCTAAAGCAAAACTTAGATTCCCCATTAACTATCAACAAAAAATCAACTGAAGCAAATCATCCCTTACTCCAAGACCGCCACCTAACTCCAAAACAGTATCCATTACCCTGTCCAGAATACCCACCTAAATCTATCATAAGCATTCTCGAAATCCAACTTAAGCACCAGAGCCATCCTCTCCCACCTTTAAACATCCTCCACCACCTCATTAGCCACCAGCAGAACATTTAGAATCTGCATTTTTCCTACAATGGCACTTTGGGCTGATGCCTTCCCCACACTACTACTCACTCTCTTATAAAGGACCATAATGAAGATCTTACACAAACTTGTCACAAGACTAATGGGTCTAAAATACTAAACTTTGATATAGCATTCCTTCTTAGGCATTAGACTAATAAATGTAAGTTAAGCTCTTAGAACTCTTGAAAAGCTCTACTACGATCCTCCTTAATCTCTACTAATTTGATAGCAAGGCATGGTAAAACCATTCAGGATCAGACGCCCTCTTCCTATCCATCTCAAACATAGCCCTCCTAATCTTTTCCTCCTCAAAAGGCCTCTCTCCAAACAAGCACTTCTCTTCCCCAGAAATGGGAGTCGAGTCCAGCTTGACAACCATAGGCATAATCTCAATCTCCTCCCCAAAAAAACATCCAATAAAACCCACAATCTCGTCAGCAATTAAACCCGCATACGTAGCCACCTCAGTACCTCACCATATTCTTAACTCAAAAACTCCCTACTATTCCTTCCCTAGTGAAAAAAAATCTAGAACAACATTTTCCTTCATTTACCCATTAAATCTTACTACCTTCGTTCCAAAATTAGAGAGACATTTTAACTTTTGAAAACAACAAATATGACAGTTAGTAGTTAGTTTATAGCAATTATAATTATTTGAACTAAAATCTAAAATTTCATATTAATTTTAAACTTTAGGATTTCGCAAATTAACCATAAAAAGTCAAAATGCATTTATAATTATGGAACGAAGGAGTAGCATTTTGCCTCAAACTTCTTCCCTCTATTAAAACTTGCTCAAAACTTGCTATGCAACTAAAACGCTTACTAATTAAAACCTCAAACCACCCCTGCTTCCTTAAGACTATCAATCTTCCTCACCTCCCTCTAAACCAAAATCTTTTAATCTCTCACATTCCCACACACGTGTCTACTTCACTACTTCAATCTAAGTTTCACACATGTAACTTCCTCACAAACATATAGTTGTGCCACCTCATTCACTACCCTCATTCTAACTTCATAGTCAACTCAGAAAAAACCCGGATGAGAAATACAGTCTCTAATAAAAAGGCACTATACCCCAATTCAAAAGGTTAGACTATTAAAAAAAATTAGAAAAATGATTAAATAGTATCAAAAGAAGAACCTCTAGCCCAATATAGGAAATGCATCCTCCCACTTATTATTAACAATTATTAATTAACAAGAAGCAATCTATTCGAGTAATTACATTAAGCACAACTGAAACAGACCAAGTGAATTGAGCATTCGAGATAGTGATATCCTTTTGTTCACAACTCCTTATAAACTTAGGAAACCACGTCATACTTATGGTAACACTCAAACCTCCATATTTTTCAAAAGAAGGCCTAATTGAAATCACCATTGACACACCAATGAGGGCTACAAAGACCATAAATATCATAAAAGTAATCCCAAAAAAGTTGACAAACTTTTCTCTTACTCGGCTGATTAGGTCCGGTCCATACATGAAAAAAATCAACAAAGCCCCATATCCTCTAACTTCATATGATTAACTAACATAGAAAAGGAACCACAAAGAAAGTTGCACACCTTGTATACCATACAACAATAATTCCCTCTATGCCCCACAAGAAGGAAGTGAAACTCAATCTTTAAACCTCAATCATTCACGCCTAGGTGACAACATGGTTCGTGTTTCAAATCTGAATGTACCTCCTCTTCCCCAAAAAGCAAGGAATTAATATATGACATTATTGTCATTGTCAACTAAGAGATAATTATTTCTCGCTTTTTGATTGTTAGGAAGACTCCTTCATGTTTGTTTTCTTCCTTCTCTATTTGCTAAAAAATAAACTGCATAAACACCTTTTGTTTTAAACAAAAGAAGAACATATTAGAAAGAAGATAAATACATTCAATGTGGACAAATAGTCTGCTAAACAACAAAAGCGGAAAAAAAATACAGATCCTTAACAAAGGATAGCCCCCAATTCCCTATGAAAATCAAAAATCAATACACCTCGGAATGTCCCGAAAGATGATGCCCACAGAGAAGCCAAAAATGAAACCTCGTCCCAAAGCCGGTGAAAAGGGAGAAAAGTATCATTTAAAATTCTCGCATTTCACTCAGAGTCCAAATTCCACATGAATAGCAAACATCGCATATAGCCATAAAATTCTATATAAACACCTTTCATTTTAAAATATAAAACATATATATTAAAACAAAGAGAAATACATACAATGTGGACAAGAAGCCAAACAACGAAAGTGGAAAAAATACAGATCCTTAACAAAGGATAGCCCTTAATCTCTATAAATATATAAAAAAAAATATCTACACTTCGGAAGGCCCCCAACGTTGATGCCCATAGAGAAGCCAAAAATTAATCCTGACCCAAATTTGTTGAAAAGGGATATCGGTTAAAATTCTCACACCTTTCTCAGAGTCCAAATTCCATAGACAATAGCAAACATTGCACACCGCTAAAAAAGAAAAGTAGGAATAACACTCACCGCTCTGCATACCCTAACACATATTTGGAGAAAGAGCATTGTACTTTTTGCGTCTTTGGAGTAGATCATCCATACTAAGTCTATTTAGAGCCAAGGACCAAACAAAAACATTAATATTTGGAAGGGACTTTTTCCTTCCAAATACAAGATGCTAAATGTAAATTTGAATGAAAATCAGCCTTATTTCCTACTAAATATTGAAATCTGAGACCTCAGAAACCAAAAATATATGGTTGAATTGTGTAGAAATGCAAATGTTTGTTAAAAGAAAAAAATCATAGTTTTAGCTATGGTTAAAATAATGCAAAATGACGACACGAGATAACTAAAGGTAAATAACAAAACAAGCGATCAATTACCGAAAAAATAATAACAGGTGATATTCCTTTATCAAGCTACTACTCAATATCAGTAGGTTTACTGTCATTCTTGGTCCCTAAATTTATAATTACTTTAGATAAAACCCTAAATGTGTAACTTTCTCAGAAGGAATAATTAAAACAACACAGACAAGAATATTTCTATATCTTATGTGTCAAGTAAATTTTGTCAAAACCAAAATTTATTTTATTTTATTTGACATGTTGTCAAGGTCAAAATCTTAACATGACAATACAAAAGATATTAGAAAAAGAAAACGCATGACAACAAGCAACTTTATAAATAACATCCGTATAGAACAAAAATGTGCTGAAACAGAACAACTTATTCAGGTGGGCTCTATAGAATTTGATTACAAATAGAGTAATATAAGAGATAGACTCTCGAATGGTGTCCAAAATTTAATACAAGAAGTGATTTACAAAACCTAATTGAAAACCTTGGAACTCTGAACAAACCTAGATATTCCTTGAGGGAGGGGTATTGCAGATCTGTTTGCTTGAGTTTGCTGGCCATTGGGAAGGTTTTGAACTTGGGCCTGGCTGACCTGTTGTTGGGTTGGTTGAACTTGTTGCTGCTGTTGTTGCACATTGGGTGATTCTGTTGTTGTAGGTTTTATGACTTGACTGACACCATTAGCACCTTGTGGAAGCTGAGATCTTTCTGTGTGTTGAGTATAGTTAGCATTCCGATTTTGATAAAATCTGTTTGAATTGCCGTAACTGTAGGAAGTTAGATGCTGAATTTTTTGAAGGACTTCTTCCACTGGAGGTGGGGGGCCAGGCAGCTTTGCATGCCTATACCGGCAATCAGGACCATTTGGACAGAACCCCAACTTATACCTGCAATAATATAAAACTACCCATCAGACCTAACAACCAGGATGATATCATGTAATTTTCATCTACGTCACCTAATACCAGCTAATGATAAAGTGGTAGACCCATTCTGAATAAATAAAATATCAATATAAATCTTAATGGTACACACTTATACCAAATTAAAGCACTAAATATCATTTTGAAAATGTCATTCTCTAATGGAGTAACAATGCAATTTTCTACAACCATTCCTTGAAGCGTGTGAAAGTTGCAACTCATACTACATTCTTGTCGATATACTTGAATAACACAAGTGGTCATAACTATTCTGCAAAGAACGTATAATGCACAGCCATTGCAGAAGAGATAAGATACAAGACGTGGACAAGTAATCCACCCCACATGGAATTGGTAATATTTATCTCACATCCATAGCACATCATTCACCCCCATAAAGGTAGAAAGGCCCAAAACACGTTATAGCTGAGACATTATAAGGATGGAAATTTTCCCATTTCTAATTTCCGGAATTATCCATGATTTGAAGCATACTAATTTTTCACATTTATGTAAATTTGATAAGCGAGTAACACTGCAGCCAGGAGATTCAAAATCTAGCAAACAACTAGAAACTTAACTTTAAAAAATAGAGAAAACCAGGGGATAAGCAAAATTGAAATTACATGTTACACTCAGTACATGGTCGTTGTAAGTATATATTTACATACATTAGACAACACTCACTAGAAGAAGATAAATATCCAAAATGAGAGTCCAGTCTAAGTAGACATTAAATATCAAGATCACTTAATTGTAATTTCAGAAGTTGATTCCCATTCAGGGACGTCCCAAAAAAGAAAGGTGAACTCTTGCAACTCTTGCTTGGGAAGAGGGATATATACAGAAACTCAGAAAGGGAACTTTCCAAAATTCAGTAACCAATTTTCAAAATTCAATAATCTCAATTCATATTTTTTTTAAATAAATAAATAAAACCTAAATTAGCTTACACATACATGTTACACTCCTTGATATCTTCATTAGTGTGTTTATACACACAATCCTGCTCCCTACACTCTCCATATAGCCTAAAGAATCGACAAATCGGCATTCTGGACTTGTCGTACTGATGCAGGAACCCGCAGGCCTCTCCTTTCATACAAAGGCTTCGTAGCCAGTGCCTGCACACGGTCTGCCTGTAGCTCCGCCGCCCTGGGTAGTTTCCACCGGCCACCTGGTCGGATGGCGCTGCGGGAGGGGCAAAATTGTTGTTATTGGCGGCGGCAGCGGCGATGGAGGCATTTTCGGGTTGGTGGATAACGGGGACGGATGCAGTGGGTTGACTGGGGCCCGTGTCGAGGCCGCCCTCGAAGTCGAAGCTCAGACCTCGTTCACCTTCGTCCATTGTTTCGAATGCTGAATTTTGCTAGGGTTTTGGCCTTTTAGGCGAGAGATTTTGAGAGAGGTGCAGAGTGCTGGGGAGGGGTTTCTGCTGACGCGACGGAGGGAAGAAAAAGGTCAGAAAAAAACTAAACTATACAATGGATTGAAGTAGGAAAAAAAATATAAGTATATACTTTATTTTTCTGTTTTGTCGATTAAATGTATGTGGGTATACATACTCATGTGATAATTTATGATAAATTATAATTATAAAATTTATCGATATATAAAATTAATAAAAATTATAAAAGAAAATTATTTATCACACATTATCTAAATAAATTATTACTAAAAAATTAACGTAAATATTTGTAACATATATTTAAAGTGATTTGTTGTCAATATTACAATTAACACTTTGTTGTTGAATTTTTTAATGAATGAAGAAATAAAAAAATAAACAAAAAATTTAATCATTTTTTTTGTCTAAAAATGAACCAATTTGATTCGAAAACTAAATAACATAAAATTATTTTTTATAATTATTATTATACTCTCTAAGATATAAATATAATATTAAGTTTGTTTGTGTTTTTTTTCTTTTTTTCCTTTTACAAACAAACTCAGTAATAATAAACATGAAAGAAAACATATAAATTTTTTTTTTCTATTATAAATTAAGTTTTCATTTTTGTTTTTTTTTTGGTCCCAAATTCAATAACAGAGTGTAAATGGTGTGGCATAATTATTTTTTAATTTTTGAACACGATTTCTTCTCGTTTGAGAATCAAAGTCACTCTGCGTTATTGGCACTCCTAATTTGTATTGCCTTTAGATATCAAATAAATCGCCCCATAACATTTATATATTCTAGGCTTTTGGATTCATTATTGGAATAATAATGGTAACAAATATTGTAAACTAAGTTTTAACATTAATTTTAGAATATTTAATTAAGAATAAAGAGGATAAGGCTGTAAATAAGCAAAATTTTGACTAGACTAAGAGTTAAATCAAACGAGTCGAAACATACAAAGATCTAATATAATTTAAGAGCCAGTTTGGAGGAACTTGTACTTTGACTTGCACTTCCAAATTAAAAATAGATAGAAATGTTTTTGTATTTAGTAATTCTCGAAAAGTATTTTTAAATAGTAGAGGCTTATGTTTAAAAAAACACTTTTAACTAAAACATAAAATTTGTATTTTTGACTAACAAACTTTTGGCAAAAAAAAAATATTAAAAAAATTATTATTAAGACATTAAGAAGAAATAAAATCTAATACCACACAATTATCTTAAATTTGTCATTAATATTTTTAAAAGACGTTTATAATTATGTAACCAAACATTATTTTAACTTTTTTATAAATTCACTTTTGTTTATGCGTTTCTCAACATATATATTAGCAGTGAAATTGCAGTTTATGTTTTTTAGTATACATTTGTTCAGCATGTTGCTGCTACAAAAATAAATTAGGGAAATCTAGTTTACTTAACAATAAGAGAGATAAATCACAAAAATTGTATCTGTAACATATTAGAGGAGCCTCGGGTCTATAATTCACCAATCTATCCCAAGCTCTTTGGAGAGGAAGAGTTTGTCAATGTACAAAATCACTGCAGCTGATGCCCCAACATATATTTGCATTTGAGTCTTAGCTGAGGTCTCTGGAAAGTCAAAAAAGGGCAGTAAGAAACACAACCATCTCGACAATAAGACAATAAGAAGGAACAAATGATACGATCCTAAAGTATAAGAATCAGCTCGATTTATAACAGATATTTCACTTTTTGATAAGCAGTTTGCATTGGGATTTATGATCAAGGAGAAACCAAAACATTAATGCAAATTGCTCTCTGTCCTAACTAAACTAACACATGATTTTGCTATAGGAAATGAAACTATTGATACAAAGATACAAAACTTGTGGAGTTGCATCTTGCATGCTCTTTCTACATTGCCATGTTGCGAGGAGCTTTGGAAGTTTATGTCACCGAGCGCGAAACTACACCAAATAGTATAAATAAATAAAAATTTATGCATCAAAGAAGAATTAAAGAAGTTGGTTCATGTCCTTATTCCATAACCTTACTTACGCAGCACAAACTACATGGATTGTTTTTGGGACTGTATCTTCACTTTTGATCTCAAATGGCTCATTTTGCCTATGTGGAGCTTAGAGACTTGACCTTCATCATTGTCGCTGGAAACATAATATACTTGAGTACATAATTGGTGGACACAACCGTGGTTTGTTCGTGGACATCTTTACTTTGCCACCTTCTGCAACCATGGACTAGATGATGTTGACCATTTAGCTGTTGGTATCATCGTCAGCACAAAGGGCTCCTCTAATTTATACTCCCTCCGTTCTACAAAACGAGTCCCATTTAAATTTTTTTTCCTACTCAAGTTGCGAGATTCTAAAATTCAAAATTGATGTGAATTTGTTTGATTTAGATTAATGCAATATTTAATATTGTAAACTACACAATGTATACAAAATTGTGATTTCGAAAGTTACAATAAGTTCACATCATAATTTAAATTTAAGGAATTCACAAATTAACTAGGACCAAAGCCAATGTAACTCTTTTTGTGAAAGGAAGGGAGTATTACTTATGTATAAACTTTGAAGTTGAACCAAAGGCAAAGAATTATTTCAGCCATTCAATCGCACATGTATTTCTCATTCAGTTATATACACAGATGTACATTGAAGAACATATATACAAGAAAAGTAGAAAACCAAGAGAGGGATAAGATAACTATAAACACAAATCCAAATTAAATCCTATGAGTGTATAACATCTAACAATTGGTCATCATTCATAATGTTATATTACTTACTTTATAATATATAAATAAATAAAAATTCCAGCCAGTTGCCTGTAATAGCTCCACCCTTGCTCTGGGGTACTTGCTATATCTGGCTTTCTTTTGGGCTTCAGTGATGGGATCGTGTCAGGGGTGGTTTATTCCTAACGATGCTGATATAGTTATATTCATTTGCTAGGGGAGAGGGTATCATTTCCGGCTTTCCTTTGGGGTTCATGGATGGGAGCGTTTCAAGGATAGTTGTTTTTACTTTCATATGGATTGGGAAGCTATCCTTTATTAACTGTTATTTTGTATATATAGTGGACTTTTTGTCCTCGCTCATGATGGGGATCACCTCTATACCAAGAACATCCTATATTTGTTATTTGGAAAAAAAGAGTACGGATAATGATCTTGAAAAAAACAGATGCCTCTCCATCCAAATGCCCCAAAAAATTGCAAAAACACTACATGCTTGATCCAAGCATTGCCCAGAAAGAATCCACCCACCAAAATCCAAGTAAGTATGTGTGACAAAATCAAAAAGTGCTACTTTGGAATGGATTAAGTGGATAGTAGCTGCACTCTGACAGCACAGTATGTCATGTACATTACTCAATTTAACTAAATTTACCCCCAGTGTTAATTCAACCCAACCTGATGCTAGATATTACTTGGTATCATTTTGAAACCAGTGAA
This sequence comes from Aralia elata, assembly GCA_034770075.1. NCBI lineage: Eukaryota > Viridiplantae > Streptophyta > Magnoliopsida > Apiales > Araliaceae > Aralia > Aralia elata. Next base: position 74,959,127 of record CM068379.1, on the reverse strand, counting down.
ACATTATGAAAAACCTACATACACATGGTTATTGTACAAGAGTTAAACAAAAGAATTACAGGTTCATAGCTCAATTACGTTTCTAAGTAGGTCAACTTGAAAGTGTCACATGCTTGGTTAAGGTAATAACAAAATAAAAAGGCTAGTTAAAGCATGAACTCACCGTCTTCATTGAGCTTCTTCAAAAGTTGTGCCTTTGTGGGAAGTGCATACATGCCTGCAGCAACAGCTTTCCTAATGGCCCATCCATGGTGTGGAGCAAATACCTGTGCATAAGCTGTGGAAGCTGGATTCTTCAGGGAATTTCCCCTGCCGAAAGAAAAAGTTAAGCATTACACGAGAAATTATATGATAGTTTATAACAAAAACATACTATTAACATATGGAGTTGATTATAGTTATCTTTCTGAACTATTTCAAAAACAATTGTACTATGTAGTTGAACCCCAAAAGTTCGGCAGATTGACTTGAAACTGCAAAGCAGGCCATTCATGGCAAAATGAACTCCAAAAATTTTGAATTTGCTTTAATGAAAAGCATAACAGAATTATGTGGCAATTCTTTATGGTTTGATGTTATATATACTTTACCTCCATCAAGTTTAAATCAGGCAAAAATAATGCTTACTTAGACCTGCATAACATTACTCACCATTTTTAACAAGGGAAAAACTCTCTGTTTTTTATTTTTTTTTATTTTTGTTTTCCGGGTGCCCATCTGCAGCACTTAGAGCATCCAACTAATCCTAGATACATGGTCCACCAAACAAGAGTCGTGTACTAGGCAAGGCAAGTCTAGACTTTACAATTGCGTAGTTGACCTAATAGAGTTAACAAGGTTTACTCATGCAATTGTTCCACCGGAACATATGTTATTGGGACATGCCAAGGAGAAATAGGCAGAGAGGTGGTTACAGTATGTGACTTAGAAACTTACTGGAGGTGATTGATAACTTGCATATGTCTAGGAGGTGGATGCGGGTGGAGTTTTCATTTCTTATCACTGGGTATGTCTTTTAATTAGAAGAACTGTGGTTCAACTACTATTCACTAGTCAATAAAAAGTGTTCTAAAAATCCCCGCATAGGTACTAGGCGGTCCCCTATCGCCTCGATTTGGCTAGGCGCCTAGGTACCCGACTAGACAGAATCAAACCTCTACTTTGAAGTTTTAGAATAATTAAAATGAATTTGTTCAGCCTTAAAAGACAATTTTGGGTAATATTTCATGTAAAATTTAAAAAAAATTACATCTATATGACAAGTATGTACAATATAAAAATAAATAAATGAGACCGCCTAAAAAAACGCCTAGTCCGCTTAGGAAAATGCCTAGGCACTAGGCTATCCCTCCGCTGCCTAACGATTTTTAGAACACTGAAATCAAGTAGAAAGGTTGCGGTTGACCTGTCTGCTGAGAGTGACATCAGGTGTACAGTATTAGGGAGGAACTGATCAAATGGGGAAGTTTGTCATAAAACAATTAGGATATAAAAGTTGAATTTAACCAGCATTTCGCCAAATAGTATGTCATATTAGAGAGATAAAAATTGCAGGAAAAACAAACTTTAATTATATCAACATTTCTATGAATGCTCTCTAACATATCAAAGAAATTCGAACAAGTGTTAGGCCCATGTTTGTTTGCAGGATTATGGAGAGGGATTGAATTGTATTAGGTTAAGAGTTACTGTGCCCTTGTCCTGTGTTTAGTAGCAAAACTATACTGCATACTTTTATTCGAGGATAACATACTATACCAATACAAGTATATAATTGAAAAATATATCCTCATGTTGCTTAAAGTAAATCAATTGAGCACTGCTCATTATATCCGTACCTGCTACCCATAAACATGTATGGTCAATACTGAACTCAATTACCTCGTACAAGTGAGACAAATCATATTCATGAAAAAAAAAGAGAAGAAAAATCCTTCAAGTTATGGATTTAGGGAATCCATTTTGCAAATTCCATATAACAACTAGGATGGACATTCGTAATTCATTTATTTTATTGGAGCATTCTCCTCATAATTCCTTCAATTTCTGAAAGAGTATAAATATGCAGTAAAATTTATCAAAAAATGGATGCAGAACATATAACAGAAATCAAAATGAACCTACTCAGTAGCCATAATCTGCTCAAACAACACCCTAACCATATCCAAACCGCGCTTCACTCTCAAAAGATTCCTGGTATGACTCCCACCCTTCCTCACGCAGTTGGATTCAATATCCCCATCCACCATAGCTTGTATCGTCACAATCGAGTTGGACGCCTTTGCAAGATCATCAACCTAGGTATATATCACCCAAACCGGATTCAATCAATCAACCAAACCACATACATATACACCCAATTTATACAGATATACATATATTTACTTACTTTGGCGACATAGTCCATTTCAGCGAATTTGAAGGCGATTCCGAGACATCGGAAAAGAGGGGAGACGAGAGAGCAAGCGTGAGAGAAAGGAGCGAGCTCGAGTTGGGAATTATTGTGATTATCTAGGGTTTGGAAATCTTTTACAGCATTACTGAGGTCTTTGAATGCCTCAGCTATTTTTCTCAGAGGCTTTTCATTGTCACTGGAATTCGCCATTGAAGCTGTTATTGAAGTATCCCTCTTTCTGTGACTCACTCCAATGACTCGTTTCTGCGAACGAAATATAGAGCCCGAGCCTAAATACCAGCTTCCGTCCCTGCTGGAAGTGTAGGCCGACGAGCTCGTGTTAACTTTTCCTTGGCTACTTTTCAACTTGATCATTTTGTTACAACTTGCAACTTGATCATTTTGACTATATTTTTTTTTTTTTTTTGTTGGCATCAAGTGTTGGACAATTTATTTTTATAAAAATTAATTTATAAAATAATGTGATATAATGTAATTAGTGATATTAATTACAATCAATCGAATTATTGTATAAGTAATTTTTAATAAAAAAAATTGTTATCAAAATATTATTGTTTGAAATTTAATTATGTATATTTTTTGTGATTTAATAGGTCATAAATTAGTATAATATAATTTGATTATGCACGTAATTCTAATAATATTATTTTTTGGCATTTGATTATATAAATAATTCTAATATCATTCATGTATACATTGATATGATCATGTATAGAAGTTTGTTTCTTTTTAGGCAGATCGTTAAAAATTATGATGAATACTGTAAGTTGAAGCATTCACATATTTTAATAAATGTATTTAAAATTTATTAGGATGTGACTTTTCATCGTATACGAATTAATTAAAAAAGGATTTATCATATCTATATATTACATTTACATTGCATTTGTGATTTTAAAATATAAACATATTTAAGTTTTATGTGCATTTAATTATTTGTGATTTTTTTAAGAAAGATTTAAAAAAAAAGATTAGTTACGTTTATAGTCAATTTGTTATGTTAAAAAAGTATTAAGTTAAATATAATTCATATATTATCTTGTATTTATAGTAATAATATTTATATATTAATTAATTTTATTTCAAAGTTAGATTGTAACAAACGTATAAATCTTCTATAATATAAATTTAGCGTCGCACGTACGATACTAGTTTGATTATCAAATTTTAATAAAAGTTATGGCTAATGACAAAATTATTCCCCCAAGTTTAGACGAAAATCAGTTTGATACTCAAAGTTTATGAATCTTCAATCAATACCTCTAAGTATTTTAAAACAACAAAAGTGTCCCTTTTGCCCGGACCGACCAATTTTTTGCCGGAAATTGCCACGTGTCAAGGAGAGAAGAGAGGGAAAATAATCAAAACAAATTATTTTATTTTTTTCTGATTTTTTTTTTCTTATCAATTTTCTCTCTCTCTCCTCCCTCCGCCTTCTCTCTTTCGTTCTACTCCCTTCGTCGTCTCTCTTTTATCTCTCATACTCCTCCTTTTTTTTCTCTCTCCTATTCACGTGTCTATCTCTTCCCCTCTTCCTCCATTTACTTAATTAATTGATATTTTAACATTGAGCTCTCTTAACATGTGCCATAAGGGCACATGCTAAGTGCACAGTTCAAGGGTATATTCTCTTGAATTTTGTGCAAATGCAAAAATCAAGAAAATATGCACACAATTCAAAGGGATATACTCTTGAACTGTGTGCTTAGCATGTGCCCTAAGTGCACATGTTAAGAAATTCCTTTAATATTGTATTTTAAATTGTAATAATTTTTGGAATGTATATATTTGTATAAAATCATAACAATGTATGCATACATTTTAAATGTATAATACATAAAAAAAAATCAATTGTAAGAAGATAAAATTAAAAACAAGATCACAACTTACTTATAAAAAAAATAATTACAAAATAATAACAAAATCAAAAAATTAAATAGATTATTTTTCTTTTTTCTTTTTATTTATCAAATATAATCTATCAAAAAATCAAAAGATTCTTATTTAATAGATTATATTTGATAAAGAAAAAGAAAAAAAAAAGAAAAAAAAGAATCTATTTATTTTTTTAATTTTGTTATTATTTTGTAATTATTTGTTTATAAGTAAGTTATTATCTTGCTTTTAATTTTATCTTCTTACTATTGATGTTTTTTTATGCATTATACATTTTAGATATATGCATACATGTATTATGATTTTATACAAGTATATACACTCTAAAAAATATTACAATTTAAAATAAAATATTAAAATATCAATTAATTAAGTAAATGGAGGAATAGGGGAAGAGAAGATAGAAAGAAAATGAGGAGGAGAGAGGAGAGAGAAAAGAGAGAAGGCGAAGGGAGGAGAGAGAAAGAGGGAGGGAGGAGAGAGAAAGAGAAAATTGATAAAAAAAGAAAAAAAAATCAGAAAAAAGAAAAAATAAAATTTTTGATTATTTTCTCTCTCCTCTCTCCTTGAGACGTGGCAATTTCTGGCGAAAAATTGGTCGGTTCGATTAAAAGGGACACTTTTGTTGTTTTAAAATACTTAGAGGTATTAATTGAAGATTCTCAAACTTTGAGTATCAAATTAATTTTCGTCCAAATTTAAGGGGACAATTTTGTCATTAGACCTACAAGTTAAAAGTAATAATAAGTACTTATAATTATTCAAAACCCGGCCCGGTTTAACTTATTGCCCTAGACGGGTACGCTAGATAACTTCAACCCCTCGACCGCTGTCACTGCCAGTTCCCAGCCGCGAGCGCTTTCTATTCTCCTCTCTCTATATAAACACTATACCGGAATTATCAACAACAAATTTACCTTATTCTGTTCATAGCCTCTTTTCAAGTTTTACGTGAATTTGTGGTGATTGAGTTTTGCTTGATTGGAACTAAGAATCATGTGAGTATTTTGCTTATCCTTAAGCTGAAATTTTGCTCTCTAATCAAGATTCAAAAAACTAACTTTCAATTCAATTTGGTTCTATAATATGATATGATTCATAACTGTAATTGCTTTTATTTGAAGGTCTCGAATATGTGTGAAAAACTTGCCGAAGCACGTAGCTGAGGATCGTTTGAGAGATTTCTTTTCGCAGAAAGGAGAAGTAACTGATGCTAAGCTTATGCGCACCAAGTACTTCACTCTTTCTCCGTTAATTTCTTTATCTGAATTGCACTGTGTATTTGTTTGTTTTTAACTTTAGAAATAGTTGTTTTTGTTTCTGTAACGGTAAAAAACTTGTGGGTTTATGTTTTTTCAGAGATGGTAAGAGCAGGCAGTTTGGTTTTGTTGGATTTCGGAGTGAGAAAGAATCCGAAGAAGCTTTGAAGTTCTTCAACAACTCTTTCATGGATACTTGCAGAATTACTTGCGAGGTGTGTGATTTACCATTTTTGCTACCCGTAATAGTTACTAAAACACTAGTAGCAGCACTTGTAATTTAAAAAAAAATAAAATTAAATCAGTGGCGAGGATCAGTTCTGGTTATGTACTTCCTGAATCTATAATAGTGGCTCACAACACCGAGTGAGACTCAATAACACATGCACCTAAGCATAAGTTACTGATTTAGCATGTAACTGAAATTGTCGGTAATAAAAGGTAGCACAATTTTTCATTTATCGGGAAAAAACAAAACAAAACTGATTCATCAAGTGCAATGATGAAATTAGCTCCACTTTTCACAATGGCAATTCAATATTAAGTGCTTAAACTGAACAGATGAACATCCCTAAACATAGGTTTCTTATGTTAGTTCAATTTGCATTTGCATATAGCCAGATAGCTCGTAAAGCTGGAGATCCAAATATGCCTCGTCCATGGAGCCGACATTCTCTTATGAAACAGCAGAACTTGCCAGAGAAGAAAAAGCAAGTTAATGGTCCTAAAAGATCGAGCCTTGCAAATTCTGAAGAGGAAAAAAAGGACAGTGAGAATGATGACCCACAGCTTCAGGAGTTCCTTCAGGTCATGCAGCCCCGTGTGAATGCAAAACTATGGGCAAATGATACTTCAGTAGTTATCCCCTTTGAACAAAATGAAAAAGCTGTTGGCAAGAAGATTCAAGTAAAAGGGAAAGGCAAAAATGAAAATGCAGTGGGTAAGCTAGCTGAGACTGAAAGTGGGTCATTAGATGGGGAAGACGTGAAATCTTTGAGTTTTGATCGTAATGAAGTTGCCTCTGATATGGATTACTTCAGAAGCAGAGTTAAGACGGAGTGGTCAGATTCAGAAAGTGATGATGATGACACGGAGAATGAGGATAATAAGGTCAATGTCGATCATCAAAATAGCTCTATCAACAACCTTGATAAGAAACATGTAGGCAAAGAAATTCTGAAAGAAGATCAAAGAAAATTTGATATTCATAAAGAAAATGATTCTGAAGAGGCTGCTGAAGAAGATGAGAGTGATATGATGGAGACAACTGATCTAAAAGACGAGCAAGAAGTTTTTGAGTCTGGTCGTCTTTTTGTCCGAAATCTGCCATATACTGCCACGTATGCATTTTTCCCCCATGTTTGTATGTGGACTCTCTTACACGAGTCCATGTGAAATTTGGCTAATGGTTTCTCATTTGCCTTCTATGTTTAACCATTTTGGTATCTGATATAACTGCATTTATGATTTTGGAGTTGATTCAGTGAGGATGAGCTGGAAGAGCATTTTAGCAGATTCGGCAATGTGTCACAGGTCCATGTTGTGGTTGATAAACATACAAAACGGTCAAAAGGATTTGCCTATGTTCTTTACACGCTTCCAGAATCTGCAGCTAGGTAATTCTTATTAGGCCAAACACACAGAGAAATCTTTGTAACCTCTTATTTAGTTCCAATGAATATGTTTTGAGGTGAAATGTTACGAGATCCTGATTATCATGCTTCAAATTTGAGGCTTACTTGATGTGGACTCTTCAATAATGGCTACCTTAATGAGACTTGTTTTCGTAAGTCAACCAAAAATAATTTATGCTGCCAATTCCAGACTCATTATTGACGCGGAACTTCTTTATACTGTTCTTAATTTTTGAAATCATATCCTTAAGTACTTTGTATGTCATTTTTTGTTGTGTCCTTGGGTTGAAGATCTTTCTCCTAGTTTGCTTTGTTGGACATTGATTGGACTCAGCTTTATAATATGCTCACCAGCATTGTTTGATCTTGTTCATTTATTAACATTGTTTTCTAATTTTAAAATTTTTATTGACCATTTTTTTAATATAAATTATATACATCTAATTTTTTATGCAGGGCTCTAGAAGAGTTGGATAACTCAATTTTTCAAGGCAGGTTGATGCATGTTATGCCAGCAAAGCTCAAAGTTACTCCTTTGAAACAAGAGTAAGTAGTAATGAAATGTTTTGCCTTTTGAATATTCTTCATTCGTGACTTTCTAGTTCAACAAAACAGGGTAAAAAAACGAGAGAAGTTAATTGTGGTAACTTGACAAGGAAATCATTTTTGACTTTACTTATCAAAATAGTTTTAATCTTAATTTGTAGAACCAATATACATGCTGACCAGTCTAAGACGTTTAAGAAGAAAAGGGAAGAGGAAAGGAAGGCATCTGAAGCTAGTGGTAATACAAGAGCATGGAACACTTTGTTTATGCGACCAGATACAGTATGTTAATATTCACATTCCTTTTCGTACAAGGTTTTTTTTTAGAAGAGAGGAATATGCTTTTACATGAATCTACAAGTTGCATATGTTCAAGTTAAATATCATGGGTGGTAGTTTGAGTATTTGAGACTTATGGGGAAATTGCTTTGATTGCTTCTCATGAGTTATGTAAGTGCACTATGCAATTTTCTGTGCTGTGGTAACTTTGCGTATTTACTTTTGTCAAGTATGTTTCATGTAATATGTTTTTCTACCTGTTATTCTACTTTATTTCGCATATATTTGTCGTGATAATCGTAGTATGTATATCTCTTGGATCTTGGTCTTTATAATTGTATATGTTTAATTTAGGGCTCATCTCAACTAATTCTTATTGTATATTAGGTTGTTGAAAACATTGCTAGAAAATTTGGTGTAAGTAAAAGTGACTTACTTGATCGAGAAGCAGATGATATTGCTGTACGTATTGCTTTGGGAGAAACTCAAGTGATTGCAGACACAAAAAAAGCTCTTGTAAATGCCGGAATTAATGTGGCCTCGTTAGAGGAATTTGCTGCTGGGAAAATGGACAGTGGAAAAAGAAGCAACCATGTTATAATAGTTAAGAACTTGCCCTATGGTTCTTCTGAAGGTGAACTGGCTGACATGTTCGGAAAAGTTGGGAGCTTGGACAAAATTATTCTTCCTTCAACAAAAACATTGGCTCTGGTATGCTTTTTCTGCTTTCCTGGCTTTTATATATCATATTAAATCACCTAAAAGAAAATATTGAATGTATATGTCTAATGTTGCCAGACACTTTCATATGTTAGCAACTTGGCATTTTAGGTGAACTTCTATACTTCCATATAATAATTCAAATACGGGTGTGCTTTTCTTAAAAATGTTGCCATTCGATAAGGTAATTGGACCAATCACTCTCAATATAAACACAATCATTCACAACTTCTTTTTTCCATTACCTATTTCGGCTATTTCCACATACCTATTTTAATAATAACTACTTACTACTCTTAACCTTTTATCTTAAAAAACTACACTCGTCCATTAAATAATTTTAAATTTCAAATAAGTTGGAAGACATAAAATATGCACACGTGTGTGGTGTGTGACAAGTTACTTGTGGTTATAAGTGGAGAGTGAAAGATCAGTTCAGCTTTGAGGTAGTTTAAGAAGCTACTCATGAGTACAGTTGCATGGGGTCTTCAGGATGCACATTGTTAGTGTTTGTTTTCGACTTGGTGCTTAAGTGGTGGCATAGAATGACAATTAATTGTTGAGCCTTAAGTAAAATGTTTCTAGATATAGTAAAATTGTTGATGAGAAATTTGAATGAAACTAAAATTATCGCAAGGTGAAAAAAAATATCATTACCCAGAACACTAAGGTTTATAGAAGATGTTGGGACTTGGGAGGGATTTAGAATCAAAACAGCAGTTGAAGAAGTCTAAATATTTTTAAGGGGAATGACTGTGCTTCTTTAAAGCTTGGTGGTACAAGGTGAAGTTCATGACTTGTTAGAAAATTATTATAAAGAGGTCTTGTCAAGTTGTCATTAAGCATCTTTTATGCTTTGGCCCAAGCTTAGTGAAAAGAGGAGGGCGTTGGTTATGGTGAGAATAACAAGGAAGTTGATTGTATTAGTGGAGGTGTAAACAAAATAGATTAATTAAGGTTCTTGAGCGACTTTTTAAGGGAATATGAAGCATAGTTACTGAAATATACACCAAGTCCTTGACTTGTTAAGAAACAACGAACAAGGAGGAGTTGCATTGAGCGGAGGAGTCATTTACTTTGTGTTAAATATCAGTGTGACAAGAGGACGATCAATGAGAGCATGAGTTGAGGCAATGAAGGACATACATGATTTACTAGGGAATAGTAGGATTTGAGTTTTCCTAGGCTGATTGGTGAGAAAGGAGTATGTTCTCGGCTTCACAAGTTGATCTTGGCAAGTTTTTCAACGACTGTTGGCAAACAGGGGATCATCTAAAAAAGGAATCACATTGTTAGGTAAAAGTATGCTAAACTTGAAATTAACTACTGGATGAAGCTATTTTGTATGAACAAAAAAGCAGGATGAGAAAAAAATTGAAGATATGAGCCAACTGTCACCATATAAGAAAATTAGAAATGGTGGCCTAAGCTTAGATTGGATGCCAATTGGCCTGTCCAAATTCTAAGATACCAAATCTATTGCTTAAGCCTTGATCAATTAATATCTGGATGACTTCCTGTCTATCTTTGGATTGACATGGATTCGATCTGATACCTGATCATAGATTTAGTCTACAGCTCTTCCTCAATGCTCTGGTCAGACCTGCAAATCAGTAATGAAAGTGCTATTGTCATATTGATGTGTCACACTACTCAGGAATCTGGAATCAATTAGTAAAATTTCTTTTAGTACCCTCATTTTAGTTGAATAGGCTAAATGATATTTTTTTGACCTTTGTCTTCTAAATGGATGTTATTTTGCTGTGTTATTGTTTATGAGATTTTACCAATGCAAACTATAAAACATTAGAATGGTACAATTTCTGATTGACGTTGTTTCTTGTATATCCTCAACTAGTTTGGGATAAAAGGCGTAGTTGAGTTGAGTTGTAGTTTCTTGTATATGCAGGTTGTTTTCCTTGAACCAGCGGATGCACGTTCTGCTTTCAGAAGATTAGCATACAAGCGTTACAAGTATGTCCCCTATTCTTCTCTAGTGGGTCATTCATACTTATAGGCATATAGCATACAATCTTTATAAGTATGTTTCCTATTCTTTTCTGTTGATCATTCGTTATCAATCCATAATAAGTTGAAATTCACTATTTTTTTACTTGATTGTGACATAATGTTCTCTGGTGGTTGTTTTTGAGCTTCACCAGTCACTCGAGCTGGCATGGGATTGTTTTTGTGCTCAGTCTAGCTGGGTCTGAAGCTTCTCAGTGTGACCCACCTTATCAGTCCAATCATTTATACTTTCTTTTTGAACGTGAATACGCATAGTAAAGTATAAGAACGTCATAGAATACTTGGCCTCCTAAAAAATTGTATGGTATGATACATGGAGTAATAATGTAATATACAACGAATAGAGTGAGACACTCTCATACATGGATTAGGGGGATTTGTAGTACTTCAATCAATTCGTCACCCATCCCTTCTTTCACCACGACTTTAGAAGAATCCAAGAATATCCGAATCTGGATTCGGGTATACGCCAAACTACCAAAGAATCCTGTTTCTTAGTCTTTCAGATATATAAGTTTCAGAGTTGGTCATACCTTAAACATGATGTGATTTACCATTAAATTTTTCACTATTTGTCACATCAATAGTAATCGTCAGTTTGGGAGTTTTGTGATGAAGTTATATATGTTTCTTCATTTTAACATAGGGATGCTCCACTTTATTTGGAATGGGCACCTGCAAATATTCTAAGTCAAAATTCAGCATCTTTGGGTGATGCAAATGACTCTGTCGTTGGGGAGCAGGACTCCAAGAGGGTCTTTCTAGAGCAGCATGTGGAGGGAATATCAGATGCGGATATTGATCCTGATAGAGTTGAGGTGTGACTTTCTGTGTCCTGTCCATGCTGGATAGTTGTTTACTTCATTAAGTTGCTTGATTAAATGTTTATTCCTCATGTCTTCATTTTGTCAATCCTACACTGAGTTGGTGTATATATGCGTAGGCAATGACTTCAACAAAGGGTTTCTCTCTCTCCCTCTCTACAGACTATCTTGAAACTCTCATTTATTTGACATGCACCATAAACTTATATACGTGACAATGCAGATGCATACAGTTCTAAGTAATTTGTTTTCTGATATCAAAGTGTTGTACACATCTTGGGTCTAGATTACACTGAACGGTGGACTTTTTTAGTGCCTTTTTATTGTATGTTTACATGCTACAAGTAATATCTCCATGTTGTTAGTTTGTCAATCTCACCATTGCAAATTGTCTTAAAGCCTGTGCTGATTCTTAATTTTGTTGTATGATTATAACATGATGACTAGGCATCTGTTGCAACCAGATGCTTATGGCTAATCTGTTCATTCATGCTCATTAAATCTAGTATTCTAGTTCCTTGATGACGGTACAATTTCTTTTTATTTTTTTATTTGGGAAAAGAAGAAGATTTTATTGAATAATAGACAAGAGATTACAACACATGATGACCTAAAGTCCTCCCAAAAGAAAACAAAAGAAATCAAAGAAAACAAGAGGAGAATCATAACGTTAATGTAGCACCGCTCGCCAATCTTTATGAAGATTGGAAAGAAATTCCTCCAAAAGATCCCATTCCATGAGCCTAAAGAGAAGCAAAGAAAGATGCTCTATCCAACAACAGATCATTATTCCTTGTCCGACCACAAACGATTCTAGCATTCCTATTGATCAAATTCCCGACAAAATGGCAAAATAAGCACATCTCCACATAATCCTCCTATCAAACCCCTGAATCTGCATAGAAAAAGATCTTCCACCAAAGAGGGACATTCAACTTTCACCCATCACACTAGGCAAAAACCAGCACAACTGCTATGTTATTGAAAAATGAGAATGAGACTCACTATCCTGCATAATATAGAACACATCCGGAGATAAATATTTGTAAGACTTGCGTCTTTGACCCATGTCGTTATGTTAAGCCAACTAAGGGTTAAAGGCCACATAAAAGCCTTATTTTTTCAATGAAGCCTTTTCAGTCCAAACATAAGAGGCTTAAAGGAAAACAATGAACTAGGTGATAACCTAATAAGTTAGTGAAAAAAAGAACGATGAGAGAGATTCTCGAAAGATCAGAACACCAACAACACGTATTCAAGTACTGGGAAAAAGATGTTGAATTAAGAAATTGAATAAATAAAGATAAATCTTTTGTCTCCTTAAAAAGTGAAAATCCTAAAATATTGAATCTCCTTCTAAAAATAAAAGTTAGAAGTGAGACAATTATAATCATATGAGAGATAATAAAGATGAGGAAAATCCCCAATCCAGGTATCCTCCCAAAACCAAATAATCATGCTATTACCAACTTGGCAGAAAACAAGAAAATAAAGTTTGGATGATAAATTGGCAATAACTAGAATAAGAAGGACAAGGATTTGCATCCCCACACATTCTGTTGAATTTTGTACTTGCTTCTAAATCTCGAGAAACAGGTTCCAAAAATAAGCATTATAGTCATTTGCCCACCGAAGACAGGTTTTTAGATAGCAGGTTTGCAAGACCTAAATACCCTTCCTCTCTAGGGTGACAACAAACATAATTCTTATCAACCAAATGGTCCTTATTTCCTTGCTATCCCCAGCCAACAAAAAACTTCTCCACCGGAGCTTGACCAATGAGAGATAATACAGAGGTATACATGTAACACGCTGAAAAAGTTTGAATAAGAGTAATTCTCCTACCCAAAGTGAAGTAAGCTCCTTTCCAACAGTTAAGCCTCCTACCCACTCGCTGTACTATAAGATCCCAAAAAGACTGAGATCTCGGATTTCTAGCTCTACAACGAGATTCCAAAAAGATTGAGATCTGGGATTTCCTCAAATAGAGACACCAAAATAAGTCGTAGATAAATAAGTCCATTAGTAGTACAATTAGAAATGATCTTCTTCATCGTTTGAAATGGGAGCTGTCAAGTTGCAGATGTCAGTAGCAGGTCACGTTGGGTGCGATAAGTTTGGTATGGTTCAAACTTCCATCACTGGAGTCAAAATTAACTGTCCTTAAGAATGATCCCATACCCATATCATCAATCCTTGCAACGCCTGCATCACAATTGCGCTTCTGATATTCCATTTGGATGGAAACATGAAAATATTTCTGAAAATTCTTCCCTTCATGGGTTGGTTAATTTTAAGAGGCAAGAAAGAAGAAATATACTAGTTTGGCAAAGAAATCTCTCTGTGATTCTCAAAACTCACATCAAAACTGGATCTGGAGTAGTATTATATAAAGAATCTTATAATTCGAGCACTCATCCCAGAAGAGGAAAAAACAAAGAAAGATAGACCATTTCAGGTCATGGTTAGTTCAAATGAGAAGGGGTTGAGGCTGCTATGGAGGAGGTTCAATGGTAGAGTTAGGACCCACATTACGTCACATAGTTTAACTTGTTGGTATTTCAATTTTTTTATTATGTTACTTGGATGAAGATCTTTGTTCAATGCTTTTTTAATTCTGCAACTGTCAGTTTCTGGCTTTCTGCCGATTACTTTTGAGGTACTTGTGCCTATTTCTCGTAATCTCATTTGGGCAACTAAATTCTCATCATCTGCTTCTTGTCTTTCCTCCTACAGTCACGATCATTATTCGTGAAGAACCTGAACTTTAAAACGTCCGATGAGAGTTTGAAGAAGCATTTTAGTGAACATGTGAAGGAGGGAAGAATTCTCAGTGTCAGGGTAACTGGTTTGGTCCATACTTTGTGAACCTTCTATATGAGCACATTCTTCTCTATGATCACTGTTCTGTTTTGTCCATAAGCAGGTGAAGAAGCACTTGAAAAATGGGAAGAATGTCTCAATGGGTTTTGGTTTCATAGAATTTGATTCTGTGGATACTGCAACAAATGTTTGCAGGGATTTACAGGTAACAAATCATGTTACATGATACATGGCAACTTTAGTATATGCTATCCATATAGTTCAGGATCTAATCATTCTCTGTTTCAGGGAACCGTTTTGGATGGGCATGCTCTTATATTGCAACTTTGTCATGCTAAGAAGAATGAACAAGTTCTTAAAAAAGCTCAGAAGGATCAAAGTTCTACAAAGTTAATTGTGAGAAATGTAGCTTTTGAGGCAACAGAGAAAGAGCTTAGACAACTTTTTAGTCCATTTGGCCAGGTAATTGTTAGTTTTGTCCATAATTATTTAGTGATTCTAATTAGTAAAAGGAGCTTCAAATAATTATGTGGGATTACTTAATTGCCTGTTTGATTCTGAACAAAACTGTCAAATACAATGGTTAGAGGAAAGTGACTGACTGACTGGGCATTTTGAAAGACTTTTTTTGAGACTCCTACTTCATATTAATCCAAAGTAATAATACAAAATAATCAACAAATACTCTCTTGAAATTTTATTTTTGGTCGATTCTGCATCGTTAGATTTTCATATTTTGATTTATCGTCGAACTAATTTTTGGAAAAACAAACAAACACTGGCTGTCTTTAGTGTATATAAGCCATTCAGCAATGCCAAAATGATTCTTGCAAAAGAGAACACCAATTATATTTTTTATTTATTTTTGGATTGCAAACGAGTGTACGCTATCAACTACAGAGTAGTCGCGGAAGATCTTTCATGTTATCATTAGTTTATCTATCTCAGAGTGGTTTGGGTGCACCATTTTTTTGTTAGCCATTTTAGCAAATACTGGACATGTCTTGATCATTCAATTCAATATTAGTGGTGAGTGATATAAGACTGCTAAAGTAGATGAAAGGTTGAGATAACTTCTTTGGTATTGTTCTGTATTTTGTGTCTTTTGACATGAGAAGAGGTCTTAAATGATCTGCCTACATATTGTTTTTCTTCTAGAATACATATCTCCATGCCTTCTCATAACAACATTGACGCTCTTGATTTCTTTCTTTCCTATCTTATTCGGTTAATTTATATTCACGAGACTTATTTATTTTAGTGAATTTAATTGCTTCAAAATCTAACTCTCATTTTTGTTCGTTCTTTAATGTTACTTTTTCCTTTATATTTGCAGATTAAGAGCTTAAGGCTCCCAACGAAGTTTGGGAACCATAGAGGCTTTGCTTTTGTGGAGTATGTTACAAAGCAGGAAGCCCAGAATGCTCTTAAAGCTCTTTCAAGCACCCATTTGTATGGGCGTCATTTGGTATGTCTTCTTCCTTTTGCTCGGAAACATGTATATGCTTACATACATTGATATCCAGCTCTAATCGCCTACCTAACTTTTAGGTCTTGAAGAGAGCAAATGAAGGTGAAAGCTTAGAAGAATTACGTGCTAGAACCGCTTCTCAGTTTACAGATGAGCAAAATGGCTTTCAAAATTCAACCAAGTTTTCCAAATAAAGGAAGCACATGGCTGTCTTGGATGAAGGTAGTTTTAAGTTTGAAAGAATAGTGGATTAGTGGCTTACCACACAGTTCATGTAATATATTAAAGGAGTATAATATTTTTTTCGTGTGTTTTCTTTTCTAATATATTTTACGTATCTTAAAGTGGCTCCATTTTTCCATGTTGAGAGCTAGTTTGTTGCTTTATTAGCCATTTATGTGAGCAGCTTTATAATGCAAATGGATGCAGCTGGGATTGTTCTTTAGTTTATATAGATATTTCATGCCTGTAAAGTGTATTTTGCTTTATATAATTTGAAGCAATTTACATAACATTTCAGGATTTTAATTAAGTCAAGAATTACCAAAACATTTTGGGATATTGTAATTTCATGTTTCATATAACATTAATACAAAAGAGTGCTTTGTGGCATACATACATCAATTTTTTCATGGATTTTTTTTATTTCACAATTCTACGGGACTCCACACATGAATAATAAGTGAATTTGACATTAATATGAGAACAGTTGAGAAATATTTTATTGTGTAAATAGCAATTTGTTAATTTCAACAAAATAAACCTAATAATAATAATAATAATAATTCATATAATTATGTCGATTGATTATTCAAATTATTTGTCAAAAAACTATTTTCAAACGTCCAACATCAAGATATTATATATGTAGAGTTCAGTTGAACCGGTTAGATATGCAATTTGCCAAGTATATTGTTCATAAATTTTTGGTGTTTGGTCACTCTCTTTTAACGAGTTGGGATTTAAAATTTATATTTTGTGACTGAAACAATTTTGCTGAAGCACAGTATGCAAATTTATCCTTAAATTTGTGAAAAAAATAAAATCTCATATTATACATTTATACCTAACAAATCAGTAATACACAGAATAAATACCTAACAAATGAAATACATCACCTTAATCGAAAACACATCAGACTAAGAAGCAACCAAATAAAGCAATAGATCTGGCAATTCATACACACATTTGAAAATATTTATAAAAAAACCAATAAAAATCATATACAAGAGACGGTGGCAAAGAGTCCAACTAATTGGAACCAAAACAAAACCAAGCACTAAAAAATATTCAGCCAAAATACTTTAGACTTCCCTTCAGTCCATAAACCACCCTATTAATAGGATGTCAATATGCATATGATCCTCAATAATCTGATCATTCTAAATGGTAGGGGCAGAAAGCATAATAGTTGTGTAATTAAGATTAATCCCGAGGATATATCTCTGAGCTACACCAAAAACATATACTTTCACAATTCTCCCAACAGAAGAACCCAAGAATCATCTGCCACATATATTACAACACCAGTCTGTTTTACAAGTACATAATTAATCAAACATGTATGCTTGCAGGAATGATATGTATAGTGTAGTCCTTGGGGAGCTTGTCCCTTGAAATATGTATAATACATAATATATGTGAGCTAATCGTGTACGGGGCTTCCATCAGAGAAATCTTCAGTTCCAGATTCAGGAGTCGGTTGCATCTCAAAAGCCAATCTCATCTCTTGGGAAACCAATTCAGCAAGATCATGCCTGTTGGCATTTCTATAGGCATCAATGACTGCCTTGAACAAGGATTCACTAGGGGCAATCTCTCCATATTTTAATTGGCTGTGAATTCGCTTCACCCCTTCTAGCATGCCAGCTTTTCCATAACAATCCACAAGATTAATAAGAGTAACGATGTCAGGTTCTAGTCCTTCATCTTGCATTCTCATGAAAATTTTTAGTGCCTCGTTAGTTCTGCCTGTAGCCCCATAAACATATATTGCAACATTGAAGGCAAAGGAATCCAAACCCACTTCTGCTTTTATGAAGGTTTCACAGGATTCCAGTGCAAAAGCATGCAAAGCCACCACTGAGAAAACAGAGGTTATAACAGCCTGTCTGGCATAAGGTTTCCCTTCCTGGTAAGACGACTCCAGCTGACTTACTGCTTCAGATGATATGCCTCCCTTTTTCAATACAGTAAACAATACTTTAAAGGTCCCACCATCAGGAAAAAGCTTTTTATTAATCATTTCATGCAACATTTCGCCGCACTCAACTAGCTGCCCATTTGTCGCGTAGCATGCCATTACCTTGTTATATGAAACACAGTCCCTTAGTAATCCCGAATGTTTCATCTCCTCTGCAACATCTATGGCTTCATCAAGCATGCCCATGTTCTTGTAAAGATACATCATGGTTGCATATGAAACCCCATCTGCCCAACCTTTCCTTCTCAAATCATCAAATATCAGTTTCGCTTCTGATATCATTCCCAGATCAGCATATAAATTGATCATACTATTTGTAGCCACAATATCTGGACCGCCATCAAAAGCTTTCATCTTCTTATACAGTTGTTTTGCTCCCTCCACAGAACCAACCTTACTATAAGCCTTTACCAGAGAAGTTAACACTACTTGATTTGCTAAAACCCCAGATTCTCCCATTACATGGAAATAGTGAAGAGCTTCTTCAATTTTCCCAGACTCTGCAAATCCATCGATTATAGACCCAAAAACAACTTCATTTGGTTTAACCCCTGCTTCTACCATTTCTTTGTAGACATTCACTGCATCAGAAAGCCTACCCAAGCGGGAATAACTTGCAATAAGAGCAGAGAAGGTTATACACTGAGGTCTAAATCCAGCTCCTCGCATCTCAACTAAGAGGTCCCTTGCTTGGTCCACTAAATCACCTCCAGAGAACATTTGGATGAGAGAGTTATAAGTGCACCCATCTGGCCAGGTCCCATTACTTCTCATGCTCTTGAAGAGCGAGAAAGCTCTATCATAAAGTTGTGCTTTGCCATAAGCTTTAACCATGACATTATACTCTACAACATCCTTCTGCTGTCCAACTAAATCCCTCTTACAGAAGAACACGGCCTCGGCTTCAGCCCAAAGTCCCTTGTCAGCATAGGTATCTTCGATAGCAGCATACGTCCTAGAAGTCAACCCACCATCCAATTGATACCTATCTAAAAGAAGTTTTGCACGATCAATCAACCCTTCACTAACATACATTTTAATAACAACAGGAAGAGACTGCTTATCAATACGCTTGCCAGATTTCTCCATATCTTTAATCACAATCTCCACTTCTTCAACCATTTTCCTCTCACATAGTATTTGAAGAACAGCTCTATGTGTAACAACATCTGGGAAAAGACCCACCTCCATAATCTTCCAATAACACTGAAGGGCTGCATCTATGTTTCCCACGTCAGCATACAGAGACAGAAAGATGTTGTAAGTTTTGGTATCCGGAGGAATTCCTCGTTCTTCCATCTTATTAAGCAAAGATTCTGCCTCTGATATATGCCCATGACTTCCACACGTGAAAATCATAGTGTTGAAAGTAACAGTATCCACTGCTACTCCAGATTTTAACATTTCTGCGAACACATCGGCTGCATCCTTCAAGCGGCCTGCTTTTCCATATAAATCAATCAAAGTATTATAAGTAGTTGTAAGTCGAGGCTTCCGGACAGAGCTTTCCATATCCGACAGAGCCAGAACATTAGAAGGGGGATTCCTCCCACCTGTCCTGAAAAGCTCAGTTGATAAAAAGTGTTTCAAGCTAATGGGCTCCGAGCATGAACCAGATTCATAATCAGCGAAAGAATCCAAATCAATCCTTCCAACACACCAATCCTTATAAAATCTGACAGCCCTATCATATTCTTCAGCATCCTTCAACACTTTGACAACTGTATTCATCGTGACCTCATCAGGGAAAATTCCCCTAAGTTTCATGTGCCTAATCCATAGAAGTGATTCTTTTACAAGCCCCGCTTTTCCATACACATCAACAAGCATCCCGTAAGTGTTATTTGTCGGCAAAACACCCTTTTTAGCCATTTCAATCCAGCAAAGCCTTAACTCATCCCATTTCTGAGCTCGACCCAGTTTTCGAAGCACAACATTGTAGTGAATTACATTGGGGTTGTACTCTTTCTGTGATTTCATCCACTCAAAAACCCTAAGCACTCTATCCCAACTACTCTGCTCCTTGAGAATGACAGTCTGTTCTTTGGGGTTCAGTTTCCCATAGTACAAATTAAGGGCTTTCTCTATATCCTCCCCGGATTCTAAAGACCGCAGTATTGAAGGCAATACGCCTCCGTATCTCTTCTTCTTACCATTAGCTGTATTTTTTGTGGGTACAGTTGGTGTTCTTGAATGGCACTGAAGCTTAAACCCTAGAGAAACCCTAGATCCTCTAAAGTTTTGCTTTTGGGTATGTGAATCTACACTTTTATTTGGGATTTGGTCAGTTTTGAAGTAGGGAGATACAGAGCATAATAAACAACAGTCGGGTCTCTTCACCATATAGTGATTGAATAAATTAAAGCCCAGAAAAGACATAGAATTTAAAGGAGAGTCAATGGTTTGAAGCTTACATGGTGAAGAACAGAGATAACTGCCTGAGTTCTCTGGAATTGCAAGAGTGAAGCATGATTTGTTGACCGAGTTTTAGCGAGAAAAGTTATGGCGACAAAATAAGCTGTTGGTCGAATGGTAGTGTCTCACTTGAAAACAAGCAACAATAAGGGCTGAAAGCCTTGCGAAGCATCATTGGATAGACAGTTGCTTTGATCGGGCGTGGCAACAATAAGTTAATTTATAAGTTGTTTTAAGTTGCGACTTATAAATAAAAGTGTTCGGTATCAATTTGACTTATAAGTCAAAAATTAAGTTAAAATAAGTTATGAAGGTGTTCGGCTCATAATGACTTATAAGTTAAAATAATATAAAGATTACTAAAAAGGACATTAATAAGGGGGCAAAATAGAAAAGAAGCAAAATATACATTACATTTAGTCAAATTAACTTATTTTAAAATGACTTATAAGTCATTTTAAAATAAGTCACAAATAGTTACTTATTTTTTTGATTTAAAATTCAACTTATAAGTAAGAAAATAAGTTATTTCTGAACACTTAAATAGTAACAAATGACTTATAAGTTCATTTGACCAACTTATAAATCATTCCCGAACACCCCCTTTGTGTACGGGGGCTGGGAAATTTATGCATCAAAAAAAAAACACCCAAGAAACAAGAATACACAGTTGTATGTCCATAATTCTGAGAATTACTCGATAATATCCCTATATATAATTTTATATCAATCACTATAGAAATTGCACGCAAATCTCCTAAAAGTAAAAGTAAAGTCTCTACTGTAGCACTACCGTTCGATCAATTGTACCTTGTGGAATGATTCATGCACCCCATTTACAAGTAAAGCTTTTCATAAGCTATTAATTTTTCCCTAGATTATTAATTATGTAGAAATATTAATATCGATTAATTGAAAAAAAAGAACAATATACATGGGACTATTTTAATTTCAGTCCCAATAAAAATATACACGGGAGTATTTATTATATATATGGTATTAGTATAATTACTCCTCATTTTTTCAGTCCCAATATAAAGCGGGCTGCACTTTACCAGATTGTACGCATAACAAAATAACACTGTTCTGCTAAATTTTCAGATTGCTAATATTAGTGCATTGGAATAAAGTGTTTCCTCTTTTCTTTTGTAACCAGCATAGCATAATGAAACCGACGTATATCACTGGGCTAACTTTACACTTGGTTGGACTTGTGAACTGAAAGTATAAACAATAATTTGAGAAGATGATATTGAAATATTAAAAACTTGCATTCTGTCTGTTAAAGGTATAAATGGAGATTTATGAAGATCCTAGTCATGTATTAATTCCAAGATTTGAATCAAATAAGGTTACTTTTTAGGTATCGTAAAATTATAGTAGAATATAAAATGCAGGGGGATATTAAAAAATATGATCTTTTGAATGTTGTCTCCTTCTTCCACGAAATTCATTTCTTGGATAATTTTAACAAAAGAGTTAATCTACGATAGATCCAATTCGACTTTATCCCAGTTTTGTTGAGGGAGCAATCCCCTTTTTCACCTGTACAATTTTTTTGACTCTGAGATCTATTCCAATATTTTCAGAGGATTACATTAAGCTTTTGGTTGAAAGATGCAACGTACATCAAAGATTCTTTTTTCAGATTCGTTAAAGGATCTGTTTTCCTTGTTTAAGTGTCAAATGGTTCTGCCCAGTTCATTTAATCAATATCCTTATTGAAAAGGCCCTTTACTAATATAATAGAAGGTAAGACCGACTTTCAAATTATAGCTTTACAACGTTAGGACTTAGATAAGGGCCCTTCATTATTATTAGTAAGATAGGTTGCTTGAGCGCATTATCCCCTCTTCTATTTTTAAGGTTGTCAAAAGTTATCGATCAAGGCGAGACTTTAGTTTTCAATAAGGGGCAACAAGCAACGGATTAAGCTGCACGACCACTACAGAAACTGATAAAATAATGGTTGAGTGAACATAAAGCTCCTCTGTTTTCATCTAAAATTTTGTGTTGACCAATAGGTCAGTGATTGAAGAATTAAATTTTGGTTAGGATAAAATG
The DNA here is from genome assembly GCA_034770075.1 of Aralia elata. Lineage (NCBI taxonomy): Eukaryota > Viridiplantae > Streptophyta > Magnoliopsida > Apiales > Araliaceae > Aralia > Aralia elata. The sequence goes on along the minus strand of CM068379.1, from coordinate 74,936,549 downwards.
CATTCATGCACCTTAAGCATGTATGTGAGAGGGAGTGTTAAAGCATTATATACATACATTGTTAAGACCATTCTTTAATAGCTTAATGCTTTAATCTTTCAGAGTAATTGGAAAACTTATCAAGATCTTATTTTAGAAACTGTTATTTTATATTTAAAATTATTTCTCAGGACTAATGCCATCTATCAGAAGTAGATTTTATTTATTTATTTATAATTTGCTTTTGATATATTTTGGCTTTCTGAATCATTCTAGTTATTTCATAACTGAATTAAAATTGTTTTGACAATTTGTTTATCTCAGAGACAATCTCTTATCTACATTGGAAGGTATTGAAATATTGAAGCGGGTGAAGGCTTGTTATCACAAAATGCAAGCTGTTGTTTTACTTTTGCGTGTCTACATCTATTTAGGAATCAAGTTTCTGAAAGAATGTGACTGCACTTGCTTCTCATGGAGTTAAATATGCAATTGATATCTCGGTCTGTCCTTCGATTTCCCTGCAACTAAAGCCTCTTAGTTAGTTAGTTAGTTAATCATTTATATTCTGTCTGTCTTTTGTGTGAGTGCATGTGTGTGTATATATATATATATATATATTTCTCTTATTAACTTTTATAATTTAAAACTAATAATTCATGTTACCTCTTCGTATAGGCAATAAACAATGATCATAATATAATTCATTACTAATTCAAGGCTAATGATTTCAAAATTTTAAAATGTTTACTTAACTAGTTGTAATATTGACCATAAAAAATGGAGTATTTTGTACTTAGATTTTAATTAAATATACTTGATAAATCAATTTTTTGCTTGTAATTGTTAATTATCAAAATAAATATATATTTAACGTTACTTTTTATAACTATTATAATGTCACTAGTCTTATTATTTTAAAACAATATCAAGTGCCTTTTTTGTATCGAAATTTCAATCATACACAACAAACCAAGTTAACTTGTCCAAGGCACTCGTAACTCGTAAGCTATTTGAAAAAATTGGGTTGAAAACAGCAACTTTCCCCCTGTATATACACTACTGTTTCCGCCAACTCACGATTTCAATTATTTATACAAACAATTATAATATATATATATATATATATACACACACACACACAGTATACAAACTTTACTACTGTATTGTACTCTCTCTATTGCTGAGCTGCACTTTTTTTTCTCTCTTATCATTTTCAGCTGATTGTCTATCTTACTTTATTCTGTTTTTCATGCCAAGCCGCGAAAACTTTCTCAATTGCTTCCAACTTTAAAACTTTGTTGGTGTTTGTTGAACAATTTGCGACTTTAGTCTATGTTATTCACCAGATCTTAATCCCATCAAGGTATGATTAAAACCCACATTTTTTTAATCTATCTTTACAGTCTTATGATATGTGTACACACCCACTATCATTTGCTTAATTACTTAAAAAGTATTTCTCTCACCTAGATCATGAAAGGTTTGAATTTATGCCCAACAAGCTACATTATGTGATAGTTTGAAGATTTTCCTTTTGCAATTGGGTACAATTATTAGTTTTGTTGGGTTTTTGTGATAGTATGATAGTTCGAAGAATTGAAAAGCAGAAGCTGTTAAATGCTTTCTCTTTCTCTTTTACCCTGCAAATTCTTGGAAACTGCTACATTCTTAAATTTAAATCAGAATTGTCATTGTAACATGAGGGCCTCGAATGTCATTGTAACTTGATGAGCTCAATTTGTGAGTTTGCATAAAAGCTTGAGTTTTCATTTCGGTTATGTAATTTCCTTCTGAATACATTCATTATTTGTTGTTTAGAGGGGTTTATTGAACTGAAATGGAGGACCCATTAGTGGTGGCTGGTGAAGTTTCAGTTGAAACAAGCTTAAATACCAAGCTCAAAAACTCAATGCCCACTGAAAGTGCAAAAGGAACAGCAAAAATGGTCAAATCAACTGGACCACCTGGGACTACCAGAAAGAGAATAGAACCAAAGGGTGGTTCTGAATTGGCTTCAATTGTGACCAAACCGATCTTGACCAAATCAACTGTAAGTGGTACTTCTCGGAGTTTGAGTTCAGTTCCAATGACTAGAAGGAACAGCACTGGAGGTTTGCCTGAAAAGCAGCCACTCTCAGATACAAGTAAGCGGCAGACAAGTGTTAGTTCAGTTACGGGTAGAAAAACCACTTCTGCTACCTCCTTGGATCCATTGAGGCGATCACTTCCAGAAGTTCGAAGGAGTTCACTTCCTTCAGTAGTTACCAAATCCTCGGCCAGGCCAAGCATTTCAGAGACTAGAAAGTTGGTTCCCATTTCTCCTGTGGGTAGAACTTCCAGAAAATTACCTAGTTCTGATGCAGGGAAACAAGATTCTACTAAGAAGTCTGCGGTGAAATCGACGCCAACACTTTCTTCATCCCGTAGAGTTTCTTCCATCTCATTGGACAGCACAGGAAGCAGTACAAGTAGGAGGTCAGTTTCAAAGGTCTCTTCTACATCAGCTCGATCACCTTCAGTCTCCAGTGGGCCAAAAGTAGGCTTTTTGTCAACATCGCGAGATAAAAGTTCTAGTACATCTGGTTGTAGGAAGGTGGCGACATCAAAAAGTCGGGATTCACATTTCATTATCCTTCCCCAAGTGGAGATCAAAGCTAGTGATGATGTGGTAAGCTCTGGTGAACCTATGAAACTGTAAATTTTGTTACTTTTGCAAAAAATTATAGAAGCATTTGAAATGCCCAAAGTGCAAGAAATTACTCGTGCAGTTAACCCCAAAAACATCTTTTTTGTTCAAGTTAAAGGATATTCGAGAGGGTTTAGAAATTAGTAACATCTAGACCTCTTTGAAGGTAGTCTGTTGTATTAAAGAACATGTTATAGTATCCATTTTCCAAATTATATATTCTAAGCATCATAGCTTAAACAGAGGAGTTGTTATGTAGTAACTTTAGCAGCAGCAACTGCAAAATGATGATGTCTCTTTCATATATACTATTTTGAAATGCATGAACGCATCATAGACGCCCTTAATCTTATTTTTTCATAACTTTATAGTTCTTTCAATCTCTCCAAGTATTCATTATGCAAAAGAACTGAGGACAAGTTACTGGTAGGTTGAGCAGGATTTTAGTTGAAAGGATGTCTCTTTGTAGTTTTCTTCTATGATGCTTTTATTTAAGCTTCACAATCTTCCTAGTATTTGATCTCTAACAATTCTAGTAACGAGATGGTATACTATATTGGATGGCACATCTGTGTGGTGTGATTTGAAAATTGATCATGTGAAGTCATCTCAAAGTTGCGAAAAGTATAAAATACTCTTAATTTCCAGTCTCTTATGTTGGAACATATAATCCAGAGTAATATTCTCCCTTCTTTGTGTTGTTTCCCTTAGTGCAAGTTCCCTTCTAGTTTTTGCACTAATGACCCAGAAATAAGGACCATCACTACATTGCTTTATACATGATTTTTTTTTATAAAATAAATCTTGTTCTATAACTTTCAATTCATTTTGGTGATTTTGCAAGAGATAGTAAAAACCAAAAGAAATGCTTTAAAACATAAATGTTTTTTTACCTTGTTTATGGACCATAATTTTGCCACCTTTCCCTATCTTTTAATTTTCTCGTCTCTACTAACCACCACGTTTTGTCTTTCTTTTCATATCAGAGGTTGGATCATAGGGGTCATAGAATACGTAGTCTGAATGCTAGTGGGTTGAACCTGTCACCGAATTTGGAGGTAAGCTTATATTATAAAATATGATTACTTCCTGTTCTGAAAGGGACCATTGTTGTTGTATTTTCTTATTATCTATGAACTTTTGTTTCTTACTTGCAAATAATCAGTAAATGAAACATTGCATTTCTTAGATTCTGTCAAAAGTATTTTAAAGAGATTTTCTTGTCATTTATGTGGTTGGAATTCTTGTTGGACCCTGGAGAACTCTAGGACCTTGGAGAACTCTAAAGTTTTCATGTCATTTTAAATAAAACTGTACTTACAAGTTCTCATCTGTCTAGTTTGCAGACAAGGTGAAGTTTAACAACGTCGTAACATAAAACTCTATGCAATTGATGATTTGTTACCATATTAGGTTATTTAACTCATTATTTTTGTTCTTCTGTAGTAGGTGTCACTTTGTATTCGTAGTTGATGTATCTTTGTAAGCTTATCTATAATGCAGTAAGAATGTTGACATTTCAAGTTTTATTGGAATTCGTGCAAAACTTTGGTCTTATATTGGCATGAATTTTCTTGCAAAATTTTGGGTTTTATAAACTTTTATACCCTTAGCATGTGAAATTTCATAATGGATGCACTCATGCACCTTAAGCATGTATGTGAGAGGGAGTGTTAAAGCATGATATACATTGTTAAGACCATTCTTTAATAGCTTAATGCTTTAATCTTTCAGAGTAATTGGAAAACTTGTCAAGATATTATTTTAGAAATTGTTATTTTATATTTAAAATTATTTCTTAGGACTAATGCCATCAGAAGTAGATTTTATTTATTTATTTATTTTTAATTTCTTTTTATAATTTGCTTTTGATATATTTTGGCTTTCTGAATCATTCTAGTTATTTCATAACTGAAAATTGTTTTGACAGTTTATTTATCTCAGAGACAATCTCTTATCTACATTGGAAGGTATTGAAATATTGAAGCGGGTGAAGGTTTGTTCTCACAAATGCAAGCTGTTGTTTTACTGTTTTACTTTTGCGTGTTTACATCTATTTAGGAATCAAGTTTCTGAAAGAATGTGACTGCACTTGCTTCTCATGGAGTTAAATATGCAATTGATATCTTGGTCTGTCCTTTCTCCCTGCAACTGAAGCCTGTTAGTTAATTATTACTGTTTACTTTCAGGTCCTTGACTTAAGCTTTAATGATTTCAAAGGGCCTGGATTTGAACCGCTTGAGAATTGTAAAGCCCTACAGGTCTATTTCCAATTTATCTCTGTCAGAGCAAAAAATGTTATTTTCTAATTATTTATGCAATAAGGTTCTGATTTTAACTTTATTTCCTGTAGCAACTTTACCTTGCTGGGAACCAAATCACATCGCTTGTAACCCTTCCCGAGCTTCCTAATTTGGAGGTAAGCATTACGAACTTAAACCTCTGTTAGTCTTTGATTTTGGTTTTGTTGCCTGCTATGTTCTTCAATAATTGTTAAAATTAATTATGATCTTGCATATCCATATTTTTTCCAGTTCCTGTCTGTTGCTCAAAATAAGTTAAAGTCTCTTTCAATGGCAAGTCAACCTCGATTACAGGTTTCTTTCTTCCTTTGACTATCTGATGCTAGTTGCTTTTTTTTTTTTTTTTTTGTAATATTCTTCTATGAACCACTTTCTGCTTTCGTTTCAGGTATTAGCTGCCAGCAAAAACAAATTAACAACCTTGAAGGGTTTCCCGCATTTACCTGTACTTGAGGTTAGTCATGCATAATCATCTGAGATCGTTGGCCCTTAAAACAATAACTACATGTAAATTTTATTCAGTATATCTGTATATTTAGTTGAGTATCATGTCCTGTTACTTTGAAGAAAAATGACATCTCCAGTGTGGATAGTGTACATGCATTCAAGCATTTAGCATGTACGATATCTTATATGGAGATGATAGATTCCAGATATTTAATGCATGATTTCTTTTTTATCCTGATAGTTTTGTACAATACAATTTTCGAGTTGCACATGCATTCTTATTGAACTATGGTTATCTCCCGTTCTTTATTTCCTGTTTAGTTGTTGATGAGACCCTCTCCCCATTCATTGTTGAAACATAAAAAGATGAAACACATCCATGAATTTATAAAACTCATTTGCCTTTAATTTTACAAGTTCTTTTAAAATTTGATGATACAAAAAAACAATATTTGGTATTTGTGAATTGTGATTGTTGAAGCTTCCGAAATGTTAGTTTTAGGTGTATGCTAATTTATTGAAATAGATGCATTTAAAATGGGTCTCCTTTATATTGTGAGGGGGACAAAAAGAAAACTTTGTAAATTAAAACTTGTAAGAGAGATATTTTCACCTTTATATAATAAAACATAATACTGCGACTGTTCCTTACATAGGCTGATTATCTATTTTCTTTGGCTATTGTGATGTGTTGCAGCATTTACGGGTGGAGGAGAATCCTATACTTGAGATGTTGCATCTAGAAGCCGCTTCCATTTTGCTTGTTGGCCCAACTTTGAAAAAGTTCAATGATAGAGGTACATTGTAACTTTTTATCAGCTTTGATATCTTTGCTACCCTCCAAACTGTTATTTACTTTGCATATATGCTATTGATTGTTATGTGATTCACATAACAAACTGAGTTCTGAGTGTCTCATTCCTCTTTTCTGAACCACGTTTGCGCCAAGCATGTCCTTTTTCTTTCAATTGGATTATGTAGCTCATGTATCAAATCTCTTCCTTTGAAGATCCACTTGGAAGTTTTAAGTTTTCCTCATAAATTAAAACTCACTATCTATTGTGCCTAAGACTTGGAAGATGGACAATTCTTGTAGATCTTTTTCGTGATGAAATAGCGATTGCAAAACGTTATCCTACACACACGGCCTTGTGCATCAGAGACGGTTGGGAGTTTTGTGACCCAGAATATGCTGTTGGTGAGTTTTTATGGAATTTCTCTTGTTTTGTTACCCACTTAAAATGAGACATGCCTAAATTATTCCCATGGAAAAACTAAATTAACTAGTTCTTTTACCTTGTTATTTTTATTTTATTTTACCATCATTCATGTATTTCTAGTTTGTGTTTATATCTTAGATGATCAGGTTAATACAATTCACATGTTTAGTAACAAAGGATAAAAAGAGTGCACAAATATCTACAAACAAATTGTATCAAGTTCTTATTTAGTCTTTGGGCTTTTCTCCGTCAAATGTCAAGAATTAGAAGCTTAATCCATTAGTTAATTAGTTATAATGAGGGCCAGGGTAGTTTAGTCTTCCTTGCAATAAGCCAAGGTCACAACAGTTATTTAGCTAGTCTTGGGTGGGAGATGTTGTTATGTAATGTGCATAAGTATTCGAGTCTGTAACAAAACGAAGAATGTGAAATGTGATTCATTCTCTTCTTGTTACCTCTCTCTCACTTCATCCTTTAGTCTTCTTCCTCACGAAAACTTTCATCTATATTCCTCACAATTGGTGTCAGAGTTGTTCTAGGCAAATGGCCACCAATAACCATCCTAGAGATCGGATTGACGAATCAAGCTACTGTGATTGAGAATCTGCAAAATTCTGTCAAAAGAGTTGATAAGAAATTGGATCGATTTATGAAGGGATTCGAGGCTTTCATGGCTTCGAGGAGCACTGATCGACCACTTGAAGGACAACATCAAGGTGAGTTAGTAGTAAGCGCTTATGGAGGGGAAGGACGAGCTCGCTGTAATGATTAGAGCTCTAATAATTGATTAGTTAGTTAATAATAAGTTCAAGGATATTATTGTCATTACTTGTATTAGTTTGGGTAAGTTTGTCTTTTGTTAGCTGCTAGCTCAGCTCATTAGTTGGTTAAGAGAACATGTGACTTGCTGTTGCTGTTAAAAGGAATGGTTTGATGTAATTTCGAGGCATGTGTTTTGTGAATGAAATCTGATTTTCCCTCTCAATTCTTCTGCTCTCATCTCTCTCTCTTTCCGTGCCTTCTTCTCCCATTTCTGAACTAATTCTTCTTCTTTGTTACTTCAATTACTGGAACTAGTTAGCTTCTGAAAGATTAGTAGCTTACAATTGGTATCAGAGCCCTGTCGATCCAGCATGGAAAACAATAATCAGCGAATTACTTATCTGGAAAGCTTCGCCAGTGAGCATGCTCATTCAGTTCAACAGCTCCAATCTCAATTCAAGGAATCTGTTGATAATCTGAAAAATAGTTTGGAGGAGAGGATGGATAAGAAGTTTGAGCAAATGATGAAAAGAATTGAAGCTCTCATCTCATCTCAACAATCAAAGGCACAAACTAATTCAGGTTCAGGTAATTCAAATAATCAAAATAATCAATCAAGATCAGTTTTAGGTTCATATGAGAGTGGATTTGCTACTGAAAAAAAATAGGAATAGTATATTCAAAACAATCAAGTATGAATTTCCTAAATTTGATGGAACAAATCTGAGAGCATGGGTTCGAAAGTGTAATAAGTTTTTTTTTCATCATGTAATTACTGAAGATCAGAAGTTGTATTTGGCTGTAATGAACCTGGAAGGTGAAGCTGAGGAGTGGTACTCAGGTTTTACTTCTGTAGGTCCACAGTTGACTTGGAATGCTTTTGTTGAAGAAATTAATGCTAGATTTTGTTCTGAGGTACAAATTAATCCAATAGGTGAGTTGAAGAACCTGCAACAAAGTGGTACTGTGGATGAGTATAGGAAGAAATTTGAAGAGCTTAAAAGTTGGTCATTGACAAGAAATCCTTCATTGAATGAAGCATTTTTCATGGACTGTTTTGTAGGAGGATTAAAGGAGGAGATTAGGTTGGGAATACAGGAGTTAAAAAGTCACTAGTCTTAAGGAGTTGATTAGGCTGGCTAGGGTAGAGGAGGCTAAACTGGAGGCTTGGTTGAGAAGAAGTAAGCTGAACATGAAATCTGCACTTCCAAGTATTCAGAAAAGTATGTATGTTCCAACTAATAAATCGGCAGTATTGGGAAATGTTGGACATGTAGTTGTTGCAGGAAATACTTCTGTAGTTAATTCTAATACAGAATTTAGTAAGACTCTGCCAGTTAAAGGTTTAACTAGAGAACAAATTTCAGAGAAAAGGGGGAAAGGTTTATGTTTTTCTTGTGATGAACCCTATACATTGGGACACGTATGTAAAAAACCTCATTTATTCATGATGTTGCCATCTGAAGAGTGTCAAGTTGATGTAGTTGAGTGTGGAGATGAAGTAGATGAAGTTAGAAAAGAGGAGCAAGGTTGCAATCAATCTGAAGCTTATATTACATTACATGCGCTTTCTGGTCATAATGACAACAAAACTATCAGGATTATTGGTATGGCTAATGGTAAGGTTTTAAGAATTTTGATTGATAGTGGAAGCACCAACAACTTCATGGATCCTGTTGCTGCACGAAGAGTCAAGGCTGAAGTTAAAAATACTAAACCTATTTCAGTTTCTGTAGCTGATGGGTTCAAGGTCATAAGTTCACAGGAATGTAAAGGATTTGTATGGACAGCTCAAGGAGAGGAATTCATTAATGACTTTAGGATCTTGCCATTGGGAGGAATTGATGCTGTGGTGGGAGTACAGTGGCTTAAGCAATTTAATCCAGTCACCCTTGACTTTGATCAGCTACAACTATCTTTTGTTAAGGATGGTAGGTCTGTAATCTTAAAAAGAGAAATTGGTGAAATAGAACCTAGGGTGCAGTTAATGTCTCCTGGTGAATTCAAACAAACTCTTAATGCTACTGTACATGGTTATTTTGGATACTTATTCTGTAACAGTCAGGAGCAGCAACAATATGGAGTAGAGAGGGACAAGCAAGGTTGTTATGCTATCTTGGAAGGGGCTAAAGAAGGAATCTGTTCTCAATTGGAGACATTATTGGAGGAATTTTCTGGAGTATTTCAGGAACCAAAGTCCTTACCACCTGATAGAAGTCATAATCATCATATTAATGTGAAGGAAGGAAGTCAGCCAGTCAATCTAAGACCTTACAGGTATCCTTATGTTCAAACAGAAGAAGTTGAAAAAATTGTAGGTGAATTACTCAGTTATGGAGTTATACAATCCAGTAACAGTCCATATGCTTTTCCTGTGTTGCTAGTTAAGAAACATGATGGAACTTGGAGAATGTGCGTGGATTATAGGTCCTTAAATGATATGACTGTTAAGGATAAATTTCCAATACCAGCTATTCATGAACTTTTGTATGAGCTACATGGTTGTAAGTGGTTCTCTAAACTTGACTTGAGATCTGGTTATCACCAAATTAGAGTCCATGAGCCTGATATACCCAAAACTGCTTTTAGAACACATACCGGCCTCTTTGAATTTCTTGTCATGCCTTTTGGTCTTACAAATGCTCCAGCCACTTTTCAATCCTTAATGAATGAAATTTTTAAACCATACCTTAGAAAGTTCATCCTTGTATTCTTTGATGACATCCTCATTTATAGTCGAACTTATGAAGAGCATTTAGAGCATTTGAGACTGACTTTATAGCTATTACAGTCTAATGTACTGTTTACTAAAAGGAGTAAATGTGTGTTTGCCACTGAACAAGTGCAATATCTGGGTCATATCATTACTCAAGAAGGTGTTTCCACTGATCCAGACAAAATTGAGTGTATGATCAATTGGCCTACACCTCAAAACCTAAAAAGTCTAAGGGGATTTCTAGGCTTGACTGGTTACTATAGAAAGTTCATTCGAAATTATGGGATAATTAGCAGGCCATTAACTGAGTTGTTGAAGAAAGATAAATTTTGTTGGCATGAAGGGGCTACTACTGCTTTCCTAACTTTGAAGGATGCCATGGTAAGAACTCCAGTTCTGGCCCTACCTGATTTCACTCTCCCTTTTGTCTTAGAAACTGATGCCTCATACTATGGACTGGGAGCTGTTTTGATGCAACAAGACAGGCCCATAGCTTACCTCAGCAAGGCTATAGCAACAAAGCATCTTGGTTGGTCTACTTATGAAAAAGAATTAATGGCTGTGGTATATTCTGTGAGTAAGTGGAGGCATTACCTTTTGGAAAATAAAGTGTTAATTAAAACTGATCATCACAGTCTTAAGTATCTCTTGGATCAGAGGGTTACTACTACCAATCAACAAAAATGGATTACAAGACTCATGGGGCTGGACTATGAAATAGTCTATAAAAAGGGGCAAAACAATAAAGCTGTTGATTGTCTATCTAAACAGATTGAATGCAGTGAGCATCCAAACAATAGAGTTTCTAATGGTGATTCATCTGTACAAGAAATTAGTTGTTATGCTGTATCTGTGGTGGTTCCTCAGTGGATTCTGGAGTTAGCAAAGTCTTGGGAGGAAGATGAAGTTCTTAGAGACTTAATTTCCCAATTACAAATTTGTCCACAATCTGTGCCAGATTTTACTTTTGAGAATGGAAGATTGAAGTTTAAAGGCAAACTGGTGGTAAGCTCATGTTTACCATTGAGGCAAAAGTTTTTGTCTGAGTTCCATGCATCTCTTGCTGGTGGACATTCTGGTATAAAGGGTACTTATGAAAGATTGGCAAAGTATTTTTTTTGGTCCACTCTTAAAGCTGATGTTACCAAGTATGTCAAAGAGTGTGATGTGTGTCAACAACAGAAGCATGAAACAGTTGCTCTTCCTGGCTTATTACAACCTCTACCTATTCTAGAGTTGCCTTGGACTGATATATCCATGGACTTCATTGAAGGATTACCCAAGTCTGGGGGATTTACAACTATATGGGTGGTGGTTGACAGGTTTACTAAGTATGGTCATTTTATAGCCTTGAAGCACCCTTTCACTGCTGCAGATTTGACACAAATCTTCATTTCCCAGATTTATAAGCTTCATGGATTTCCTACAACTATTGTTTCAGACAGGGATAATGTCTTCATTAGCCTCTTTTGGCAGTCCCTCTTTAAATTGGTGGGCACAAAACTGCATTTAAGCATTTCTTACCATCCACAAACTGATGGCCAAACAGAATGACTTAATCAGGTGTTGGAATGCTATCTTAGATGCATGATTGCTCAAAAGCCTTATACTTGGTTCACTTGGTTAGCTCTAGCTGAGTGGTGGTACAATACTCATTATCATAGTGGACTGAAAACCACTCCTTTTGAAGCTTTGTATGGCTACAGAGCTCCTCATCTTAACTTTCATCAGTATGGCAGAGTACATGATTCAACCACAAGAGCTTTTTGTCAAGACAGAACTCAGTTTCTGCAGTTACTCAAACACAATTTGACTGCAGCCCAGTCTCGAATGAAGTATTTTGCTGACAAAGCTAGGAGTGAAAGGTCTTTTATGGTAGGGGATTTGGTTTACTTGAGAATTAAACCCTACAAGCAAACTACACTGTCTAAGACTAGGTTTGGGAAGTTGTCTCCCAAATATTATGGACCTTTTGTGGTGGAAGCTAGAATAGGCACTGTTGCTTATAAGCTTGTTTTACCTGAAGACACCAAAATTCATCCAGTGTTTCATGTTTCTCTTTTGAAGAAAAAAATTGGATCCAACTGTTCAGTCTCTGCTTCATTACCACAGTTGGATGCTCAAGGTCAATTCCTTGTTGAGCCTTTGGCCATTTTGGACAGGAGAATGGTGAAGCGGGGTAATGCTGCAGCAGTAGAAGTTTTGGTTCAATGGACCAACACTTTGCCATCTGATTCTACTTGGGAAGATTGGGCTCAACTCCATCAAAGGTTTCCAAAATTTCAGCCTTGAGGACAAGCCTGTTTCTATGGGGCCTGGATTGTAATGATTGGAGCTCTAATAATTGATTAGTTAGTTGATAATAAGTTCAAGGATATTATTGTCATTACTTTGTAGTAGTCTGGGTAAGTTTGTCTTTTGTTAGCTGCTAGCTCAGCTCATTAGTTGGTTAGGAGAGCATGTGACTTGTTGTTGCTGTTAAAAGGAATGGTCTGATGTAATTTCAAGGCATGTGTTTTGTGAATGAAATCTGATTTTCCCTCTCAATTCTTCTGCTCTCATTTCTCTCTCTTTCTGTGCCTTCTTCTCCCATTTCTGAACTAATTCTTCTTCTTTGTTACTTCAATTACTGGAACTAGTTAGCTTCTGAAAGATCAGTAGCTTACATTCTGTCAAAAGAGTTGATAAGAAATTGGATCGATTTATGAAGGGATTCGAGGCTTTCATGGCTTCGAGGAGCACTGATCGACCACTTGAAGGACAACATCAAGGTGAGTTAGTATTAAGCGCTTATGGAGGGGAAGGACGAGCTCGCGCGGGGAAACCGACCTAAGCAAGCATCTTCAAAACTATTAAGTTCGATTTTCCTAACTCCTAAGTTTAGTGGTGAGAATCCGAGAGGTTGGGTGAGGAAGTGTAACAAATTGTTCTCTCACCGCTATATTCCTTATAATCAGAAGGTTTATTTGGCTACTATGCATTTGGATGGTGATGTTGAGATCTGGTACTTCAGCTTTGTGGAAGAGCAACAGGAACTCAAGTGGGAGCAACTAGTCGAGGAGATCTACTCTCGCTTCAGTCTTGAGGCTCGATTAAATTCAATTGCTGAGTTGAAGAAGTTGCAACAGATAGGATCTGTAGATGATTATTGGGAGAAATTTGAGGAATTCCGAGCCCTTGCGTTAGCAAAAAATCCTAAGCTAAATAAAGAATTCTTCATTTATTGTTTTTTGGGAGGGTTTAAGGAGGAAACTCAATTGGGCATCCAAGAGTTGGGACTCACAAGCCTCAAGGAAACAATTAGGCTAGCTAGGGTGGAGGAAGCTAAGATAGAGGCTTGGGGCAGGAGGTTCAAGCTGACTTCCAACAGATTTGTGGCACCTAGCTCCTCTCCTTCCAATTTGTCTCCCATGAACAGGTCCACTAATATCCTTCAAACTCCTATAACTATTAATTCTCCAATTAACACCAAACTCTTAGCACAAGCTAATGAACCAGTTAGGAACTTGCCTAAAGGCTTAACCAGAGAGCAAATTAATGAGGAAGAAAGGACTGTGCTATGCCTGCGATGAGCCTTATTCTAAGCGCACCCCCCAGATATACCCAAGACTGCATTTCAAACTCATTTTGGCCATTTTGAATTCAAGGTTATGCCCTTTGGGCTAACCAATGCGCCAGCTACTTTTCAGTCCTTGATGAATACTATCTTTAAACCATATTTGAGGAAGTTTATATTAGTATTTTTTGACGATATATTGGTATACAGTAAGGACTATGACAGTCAGTTGGAACATTTGAGAATAACCCTGCAAACCCTTCAAGACCACACTGTTTGCTAAGAAGTCTAAATGTCTGTTTGCCACAAGAGAAGTACTGTACCTTGCTCATATAATTACAAAGGAAGGAGTAGCAATTGACAGCACTAAGATACAGTGCATGCTAGATTGGCCTGTACCAACCAACATTAAGGGATTGAGGGGATTTTTGGGCTTAACAGGGTATTACAGGAAATTTATTCAGCATTATGGCCTTATCAGCAAGCCCTTGACAGATTTACTAAGAAAGATAAGTTTCTTTGGAACACAGAAGCTGAGGCAGCTTTTTTTGCACACAAGGCTGCATGGTCAAGGCTCCTGTCCTATATTCCATTTGTCATAGAGACTGATGCTTGCCAGTCCAGAATTGGTGCTGTGCTGATGCAAAGAGGGAAACCTATAGCTTACTAAGCCTTAGTAAGGCTATTGCACCCAAGCATTTGGGCCTTTCCACATATGAAAAAGATTTGTTGGCTGTAATTCACATTGTGACAAAGTGGAGACACTACATTTTTGGGCACAAAGTGTTCTTTAAAACATAGCATCAAAGTTTGAAGTACTTGTTAGACCAGCGAATTACTACATTTAATCAGAAAAAATGGATTACAAAGTTGCTTGGGCTGGATTATGAAATAGTGTATAAAAAAGAGTGTATAAAAAAGGAAGGGACAATGTGGCTGCTGATAGTCTTTCTAGACTATTTGAAAATGGTGGGGAGCAGGCCCAATATCAAGCTCTTACTGTCACAATTCCCTTGTGGATACAAGAGTTGGGAAAAACTTGGGAAATTGATGAAGAATTGCAATCTATTATTTCCCAGCTAATTGTTAATCTTGCAGGTGTGGTAGGATATTCATGGGATAATGGCAAGTTGAAGTTTGAAGGGAAGCTGGTGGTGTGAAATTGTAAGGAGCTTCGGCTAAAAATCATTGGAGAATTCCATGCTACAGCTATTGGAGGCCATTCTGGTAAGAGAGGAACCTTTGTTCAAGTTGGTAATTTTTTTTATTGGAGTTCTCTAAGGAAGGATGTAGATAGTTTTGTTAGCCAGTGTGATGGTGCCAGCAAAACAAACATGAAAACATCCCTAACCTGGGGTTATTGCAGCCATTACCTATTCCAGAGACTCCTTGGAAGGATATTGCGATGGATTTCACAGAGGGCTTGCCATCTTCCAATGGTTTACTGTTATATGGGTGGTTATAGACAAACTATGGCCATTTGATTCCCCTTAAACATCCTTACACTGCTGCACAATTGGCTGAAGTTTTCTTGTCACAAGTGTATAAGTTACATGGATTGCCCGTCTATTTTCTCTGATAGGGACAAGATTTTTATCAGTCACTTTTGGCAATCATTATTTCAAATGGTGGGAATGTCCTTGAAGCTTAGCTTTGCCTACCACCCCCAGGCAGATGGACAATCAGAGAGGTTGAATCAATGCATCGAGTGTTATTTAAGGTGCATGACCAGTCATAGATCTAAGAAATGGGTGCAGTGGGTTGCTTTGGCTGAATGGTGGTATAACAATCAATTCCACTCTAGTCTTCAGACCACTCCCTTTGAAGCCTTATATGGGGATAAGCTTACACACGTCTTCCCATCAATTTGGCCAGCTCCGAGATCCTACTGCAAAACAGTTTTGCCAAGGATCGAAATCAAATGTTGCAGCTGTTGAAACATAATTTGTTGTTGGCTCAAAATAGGATGAAACAATATGCTGATACTAACAGAAATGAGCTCAAGTTTGTTGTGGGAGATATGGTTTACTTGAGGATCAAACCTTATAAACAGGTAACAGTGGCACAACTTCATTACTTTAAGCTCAGGCCAAAATACTATGGTCCTTTTCAGGTGTTGGAGCGGGTGGGGCAAGTGGCCTATAAGTTACAACTGCCTCATGAAGTGAAGATTCATTCAGTATTCTATGTCTCTGTCCTTAAGAAGAGGGTGGGCAACAATGACCAGGTTTTGCAACAACTGCCTCCGATGGATGTTCATGGGCAATTCATTGTTGAGCCTTTTGCTATCTTGGAGCATTGAATGGTGAAAAAGGGTAATGCTGCAGCTGTGGAAGTACTGGTCCAATGGTCGAATACCCTGCCTAGTGATGCCACGTGGAAATCTTGGGATGATCGACAATTTCCTCAGTTCTAACCTTGAGGTCAAGGTTTTCTTTGAGGGGATGGAATTGTCAGGAATTAGAAGCTTAATCAGTTAGTTAATTAGTGGAAAGGGGGGCCAGGGTAGTTTAGTCTTCCTTGTAATAAGCCGACAGTCATTTAACTAGTCTTGGGCGGGAGATGTTGTTATGCAATGTGCATAAATATCCAAGTCTTTAACAAAATGAAGCATGTGAAATGTGATTCATTCTCTTCTTGTTACTTCTCTCTCACTTCATCTTTTTTTCTTCTTCCTCACGAAAACTTTCATCTCTATTCCTCACATCAAATAGCCATTAGCCATGCACTCACATTTACGCGGTACTTCGATGAGGGCTTTAGATTTACGTTTGTATTCGTATTAGTTTGCTTGGTTTGGACAAGACTCAGATTGACTTGGTTCACTAGCTACAATCTTAAAAAAGTTAATTTTGAAAAGTGAAAAATTGACTTAGATCCAAAGGCACTAAAACACACCTAGATGATCTCAGATCTGGTTCTCGTGATAACGACAAAATTCGGAAACAAAAATTTGAGAAAAAAAAATGATGTAATGAGAAAAAAGTGAAACAATTTTTTCATTAGCTTGCTTTCAAGAGTTGGATATAGCTTGTCATCTGAAATAGATAGGAGTGGATGGAGAGGAACAGGATTGTCTTTGGGGTGTATGGACAGAGAGCAAAGCCTGTATCGGCAGCAACAGTTGCTTGCCTTGTCATCTATTGTGGGTCAAAGTTACTTTTCTTGCTTCATTTTGGGTTGCTGAGATGGGTGTTTGTAGGGAATTTCTGTTTCAGATTTACATGGGGATTAGAGAATTGCCTTGGCATCTAGGACTTCGTATTTTCCACACTTGTTTTTAGGGGGAATTCTGGGATAGCAACATGTTAAACTGTCAAAATATAGTGTCCATAAGCCGGACCCTCTCCTAATTTCTTATTACTTTAAAATATTTGATCTTTTTGTACAGACTCAACTTTTCGTTTTCTGGTCAAACAATGGGAAGATAAATTTCCTTCTGGCTACCTGCTTGAAGGAGCCTCTGTTGACCAACCATTTGAAGAAGATGCTTGTGGCTGCCACTTTCAATTTATCAAAGACAAAACTGGGAGCAATGATTCTGAATTACTCTTGAAATATCAATGGTTTATAGGAGAGAGATCTCCTTCCAATTTTAAAGCAATACCTGATGCCACTGGAGAGGTAATGGGATCTTGCTGTGGTTTTACAATTTTAAGGTGTAATTATTTACTAGTTTGTCACTCTATTTAATATTATGTCATGCTGATAACGCTGGTCACTGTGACAGGTCTACTGGCCAAAGCATGACAATATCGATAAAATTCTAAAGGTGGACTGTACTCCCACTCTGGGAGAGACTGAATATCCCCCAATTTTTGCTATATCTATGCCAGTTTCACCAGGTAATTTTGTGTGTGTTTAGTTAATACTCAATATTCTTTCATTTCAATATTTGATTTTTGAATACTGAAAACATGTGTTGGACAGATCTTACATGGATACAGTATCATATATACAGTAATTCAGATTTTACGTGCTTGCATGCACTTACGTTTACGCAATTTATTTCACTTATCTCCTTAAGCTTTTGATTACTTCAATCAATGTGTTATAAATTATATGTTTACTTATTTTTGTGCATGATACTACATGCTTACTGCTGGAGTTCTGAGCTGGTAGCCTGGTATTCGCTCTTGCATTGTATTGTGTTGATTAATTTTTACTTCTTTTATTTTTCAAGGAACTGGATATCCAAAGGTTTTAAAGATTGATGTTCGTGGGGAATTAGTGGAGGGAAACATAATTAAAGGTTATGCAGAAGTTGCATGGTGTGGCGGGACTCCAGGGAAAGGTGTTGCAAGGTAAGATCCTTTCTTGATTGCAGGGTGTATTCTATATTTTGAACTTTGATATTCTCCCAAAGGTGATTTTTGAGTTGTGAACGAAGTGTGAAGAAGTATAGAACATTATTTCACAAACTCCCCACTTGGAGAGAATATTCTTACTTCTTGCTCCACATTTTCCAGCTGGCTAAGGAGAAGATGGAATAGTAGCCCAGTAGTAATTGTTGGGGTGGAAGATGAGGAATATCGGTTGACACTAGATGATATTGATTCATGTTTGGTTTTTATGTACACCCCGGTAACAGAAGAAGGTGCCAAAGGGGAACCTCAGTATGCGATCACAGATTATGTAAAACCAGGTGATAGATAGTCCATATATTCTATATTGCTCGATGTTTTCTGATGACTACGGTATATCAATTTCAAGTGTTACCGAAACTTATAAAATCAGAACAAGCGTCATTGATCAATATAAGTTGGTCTACATAATTGTAAGAATGTTCAGGAGGCAGCAAGTACATGACATTATGATACTTAACATACCTAATTCAATTGAAATAATTTTTTTAAAATGCTATGCGCTCACCATCTGTGGATTTAGATTTTTCCTAAACATTGATGAAGTTATGGAAAATATGTTTCATTAGAGTCTTAATTACTTAGCATCACTTTTTTTCTCGTTTATATCATTATTCTTGATGCTATATGTTGACCATCGTATGATATCTTGGTAACAGCCAAATCAAACTTCTGAAGGAAAATTTGATTACAGTACCTGAAAAGTATTTTTTGGATAAGTACATTACCTGAAAAGTATAACTGATGTAGTATTGTCTAATAGGCATAAGGGAGAGTTTACTGCTGTTGACTGTAGTTTATTTTGCTTTCTTTCATTTGGTAGTCAATAGAACTAAAGTATGCCTTGCATCATGTTATTCATTTTATGTTATTATCAGGAAGACATGCTCTTGTGTTCAAGATTTTCTAATTTGTTGTGTATCGTGTGGAGTTTGTGTTGACGAATGAGTTGAGCCTGAAAATTAGTACCTCCTTTTAACGTGGGTGATGCAAGTCACATGTTATTCAGTCATTTTGGTATAACAAATGAGTGCTGTATTTTGCACCAGAACTATTTTCAGGTTGAATGAGTGAAGAGTGATGGACCAGATGTTGCTCTAAATTAGCTTAATTGTCTACTGCATTAGAGGGGAGGGGGAGGGGGGCATGGGGAGGGGGAGAGGGAGATGGGATTCAATTTCAAATCTCCTCCAATTAATACTAAGTAAAAACTGTGGGTGATGCAAGTCACAACATGTTATTCATTCCTCAAGTATACTAAATGAATGCGGTAAGTTAGCACCAGAAAAGAACCTTCTGAGGATGAATGAATGATGGACCAGATGTAGCTCTTAATTATTTTACTTTTTTCAGCATAAAAGGGGGGAGGGTGAGGGTGAGATGGGATTAAGTGTTGTGTCAGCTCCATTTAATACCAGGCGGGTTTCTATTTTCTTCTTGGAAATACTTTGTAGCATTTACACGCAAGCAATTTAGACCCATTTTTTTAAAAATAAATTTGGCATTGATTAGGTAAGCTTTTACTTTACCTGGTAGTTCCAGCTGATTTCATAGGTATTGTGTATATTTTCCATTGCTGTTATTATCATAAAGCTTATTGAAGTTCAACATATAGCACATAGCCACATACATATCCCCTTTTACCAATCACTTTGCACTTGTTTTACCTCTCCAGGATCAGTTGTCTTCCTTCTTCCTTTTTCTTTTTCCAGTTGTTGAAGTTTTTTCTTGTTGTCCCCTTCCACAAAATGGTATAAATACTCATCTAGTTTATGCTTTTACTTATTCCAGCTCCTCCATCTGTCAATAATGTGCAAATTGTTGGAGATGTTGTTGAAGGAATTACCATCCGAGGAGTTGGTGAATACTTCGGAGGTAGAGAAGGGTCCAGCAAATTTGAATGGTTGCGTGAGAATAAGGATACGGGGTTAGCTTTCTCCTTTCCAATTTAGCGATTTTGATGTAGGAATTTTTACAAGAATTTCAAACTGGCTGCACCATCATGTAGGACCACTCTAAACTAGTGCACTTATTTATTTATTTCCCTTTCCAAAGATTTATTCTAATTAGATGGTTAGCTGGGTCCTTAATGTAATCCTGCCTATTTAGAAATAAAGGTTTTGGTCAGATTATTGGTTTCTCTTTTCTGTTGTGGAGATGTAAATATATTGCTCTAAGCAATTGATAAGTTTGTGAAAGTAGTTGCGTGCTCTATAACAGAATTTATACAAGGGTGCTAGTGTCAGGCTAGTCGTCTTTACTGCATGTCTACCTTTCACTGTTGGTGGAACTTGATCTATCCATGTTGGAGATGTTGATGTCGAGTATGTGTTAGACCTGGCTATATGGATTATGCTGTACATGGTATATCTGGGATTAGTAAAGAAAAACTTTTGTCTCAATAATGACCATTGTGCTTATTAGAAATTAGTATTTGTCAGAAGATAGTGGCCAGGAACATGGTTATTGTATTAAGGAACATGTTTCTTGTATTAAGGAAAACAAGTTCCTTGTTTTCCTCCCTTTTTATTTTTAATTCCTAGACCTCTTGTATAAATATAGCAATTCACATATTGGAAATAAAAGAGAGATTACATTCTTACAAGGTATCAAAGCTCTGATCCTTTATCAGGCTACTTTTTCCGACGACTTTTTCCGGCGACTTTTTCCGGCGACTTTTCCGACGACTTTTTCCGGCAAGTTTTTCCAGCGTGCCTTTTCTCTCTCCTCCTTCCATCTGCAGTGGTCGACTTTTCCGGCGACCTTTTTCCGGCGACTTTTCTGGCGACCTTTTTCCGGAAACTTTTCCAGCATGGTTTTTATCTCTCCTCTTTCCACCTACAGTGGTTGTTTTGAGTAAAACTCAGGTTTGGTCTAATCCACCTACAGTGGTTCTCTCTTCTATCTTGCGCTTGTTAATTATCCTTGTTGTTATTCCCTTGGATAATTCTTGTTGCTCCATCTCTTGTACTGCTAATTAAAGTGGTTTTATTGTGTAGTACAATTAATTGCACTCCCTTTGGTTTCTAGAATTACTCTCTGCTAATTTGTTGAGCCTTTATAATATCCTTGTTGATATTTTCTTTGATATTTTTTGTTGCTCCTACTATCTCATCATGGCAGAATCTAGTTCCATTAATAGTGCTGGTACTATTTCTCATTTCGCACAATCAGGTATACACTCTTGTGCTCTTAATGTCTCATCTACTTACCCTAGTTGGATTATAGACACAGGTGCCTCTGCGCATATGACTGGGTCCTCCAATCTTTTTACTTCATACACGCCCCACTCTGGAAAGGACAAGGTTAGAGTAGCCAATGGCTCCCTGTCTTCTATTTCCGGGAGTGACTCTGTCATTTGTACCCCTTCATTAACATTATCATCTGTTCTCCATATCCCTTCATTTGCTGCAAACTTACTATCTGTTCAACGTCTTTGTGAATCCCTACACTGTTCAGTAACCTTTTTTGGAAATCATTGTGTTTTTCAGGATTTGGTGACAGGGCAAAGGATTGGCAGTGGTAGTGCAGTTAACGGTCTCTATTATTTAGATGTTCCCTCGTCTAACATGCCCTCTACTCAGGTTAAACTCTTCACTCTACTTCTCACCCATGCTTGACCTCTCTCTATCAATGGCATCGACGTTTGGGACATCCTTCCTTTTCAGTATTGGAGTCTTTATTTCCATCTTTAGTTAAGCATTGTAACAGAAATCAGTTTTTGTGTGAACCATGTGAATTAGGTAAACACAAACGTTCTACTTATTCTGCTACTAAC